>PVIU01001524.1:35299-210435 GCA_004026605.1 Ondatra zibethicus | reverse complement strand
GAAGTCAAAAGGTATGTTACTTTGGAGAAGAGATTTTGCTTTTGTTTCCACAGGAAATGAGAGGCTGTGGATTCATTCTGAGTTAAGAAAAATCAGGTTTGATCAAGGAAGACCACCTGAGAAATCTCTGGTAGGAACAGATGGCCCAGATGTCTGAGTGCTACATCCAGAACAGATTCAAGACTGCTGCCTGAGATGACCAAGCCTCACAGGATACTCCAGTCAGGACTTGATCATAATTCTAAATTTTCTTTAGGTCCCCATAAGATTATCAGTGCCCCCAACCAGCCGGAAGTAGCCTGGAATACTACGCCCACATTCCAAAAAAAATGGACTATGCATGTTCTTGTTTTTTTTAAAAAAAAAAAAAGGGGGGAAGTTATGTGGGACAATTGTCTATATTCTGTCAACTATGTTTTAAATAAATGCTGATTGACCAGTAGCCAGGCAGGAAGTATTAGGCGGGACAACCAGGCAGGACAGAAAACCTCAGGCAACAAAAAGGGGCTGAAGACCAAACAAAAGAAGCAGATTGACTCACAAGTGTCCTTTTTGGTCATTTTTGACTCCAAGGCTATGGAGTGAATTCATTCAGCTCCCATCTGGAAGGCAGTATGAAGACACACACACAGGGTGGTTTTCACTGGGGCACCATTTGCTTTCATGTCAACCCCGACCATGCCTTAGATTTCTTTAAAGCTGTATAATATTCTTCCCAGAGCAGAGGTGGGCACTCCCAGTCTGCCTGACAGCCCAGCCCCCTGCCTGTGCCATGTGTCTTGGCACATCCCCAGTTGACACAGATAAAACAAGTGCCGTGAACAGTTGTGCCTTTTGCCCTAAATACACTTTGACTGTGCTCAGCTCCTTGCCGGTAACCTTCAACACAGCAATGCTCCACCCCAAGCTTGACAACTGGGCCCAGAAATAGTGATCTGTCCC
Organism: Ondatra zibethicus; assembly: GCA_004026605.1. Classification (NCBI taxonomy): domain Eukaryota; kingdom Metazoa; phylum Chordata; class Mammalia; order Rodentia; family Cricetidae; genus Ondatra; species Ondatra zibethicus. The sequence continues at coordinate 209,493 of PVIU01001524.1, read as the reverse complement.
TCACAGGCAAACAGCCAGGCAGAGCAGTCAGGCACAAATTGTTTTACAACCACTACCTTGAAGGCAATATCTGTCCCTTTTCCACAGTATGCATCATTGGCAACTTCTAAGTGGAATTCATGGGAAAGCATTTGGCAAATCACAGGCTGACATGTTTATCTTGTTAGCTGTCAAGATGAGTAAGTATACATGTTGAATGCCATCATTCAGACTGAACCCAGAAAAACTCCTATTCAAGAAGTCTGACAGAATAAGTAATTTCCAAAATAATTTGCCAGATTTATATTAATCTTTGGTTCTAGAGCTTGTCATGATTGACCTTAAATAGACCTCTGATGACCCAGGTGACTAGACACCCACAAATGAAGAGCTGCCAGCACATCCCTGCAGTGAGGTGTGGCAGAGCAGCAATCATGCCTGCATCCAGATTTTTCCCTTGTCTTTTAGTATCTAATTAACTTCAAAGAGCCATCAAAAGCCATACAATCAGGCCTTAATATAAATGCAAGCGAGAAAACTACAAGGGGCAAAGGAGACCATTTTCATATTCTTGGGGACTGTCTGCCTTTTCAAATAGCCAGAACAAAACTTTAAAGTGACTTCAAATAGTAAGTCCATGGACTCTCTGGCACAAATACTCTCTCCTGTCAGCTTTCTGTGTCTGTCATCTCCATCAGCCCCTTAATCATTCAAGATGATAGTTCCAATGAGACCATACTATTGAAGTCAGACTTTTCCTTCCTTGGAGCTCCAGATTCAATTCAATTTCTATCCCCACATATTTATTGAGCAGTTTGTTCATGCCTGGAAAAGCTGGGAAAGCATTAGAGCTGAACCAGATACCCACATTCCTCTCCTGCTTCATGGGGAAGAAGCCTAGGAAACTCAGGCTGCAGAGGTGAGGATCGTGCTGTGCGTCTAAGAATAATTTGGGGGAATAAACTGTTGTTTGGTGATTGGGAGAATATCCATCTAAAACTCTAAGCAAACATCACTCTGATCAGTTTCAGCAGTCGGAGCTGGTGCTGCGTTTTTACTTACGACTTTGGCTTCCTAAGCAGGGTTCCTGCTCATTCATTTTTATTATTGCCACAGAACTGTCTTACATGGAATGCTTTCTTCCATGTAACATTGATTTCTTAGAGACTGAGTATAATGTACAGTTGGTGAATATCATGAATAGAAGAGAAACAGAAGGAGAAAATGAACAGTATTTTGTCCATCAAAACCAGGTCACCTCTTGTTCACTGGAATCCAGAGAAAGATCATTCACTGAATTGAATCCCTGGCCACATCCCATGTCTCTGGTCAAAATCTGAGACCAAGGTTCCACACTATCTTATTCATTTTCTCACAGACCTACATTTACTACAATCTGCATCTCAGATAAAATATTTCAGATACTACTCAGCACCTCAACAGTTTTTAACTAAATCCACCCCACAAATATCCTCTTAACTCCTACAATCTCTCTACAAGGGAGAGATTAAATCTATTAACTCCATTCATTCACTAATTCATTTGTTGTCATTTCTGGGTTGGACACAGCTCACATATTCTATAAGGCAAGCACATGTGTAAAGCCACGATTGCAGAATTATGTGACAACTGCCAGAATGAAGGCTGCTTCCTTATGCCAGCGGTCTGCATGTGTTTCCCCTCCGAAATAATAACAGTTAAGATCTACAGAGCACTTAATATGCTACAAAGAATGCATAGATTGACTTTCTTGAAACTGAATGGGGCAGCTACTTAACTTTTTGTACTAGTTTCTTCACGTCAAAGATTTTTGGAGAGTTTCAACTCACTAGGCATGAACAAACAACAACTCAGCTTTTGCAGTAACTGCTATTCCACTCCAGCCCTGCAAGCCTTTGGATGGTTTAGAATTTGGTGTTTCTTATTCAAATCTGAAATCTCCCATTATTTTCAGAGTTCTATCACTGGCCATCCAAAGCCAACTGGATTTATAACGCCAGCTATAAATGGGGCTAGAAATGGACCAGGGTTTGTGTTGTCTCCATTACCCTCTCTCTGTGTCTCTCACAGATAAATTCTGGTATTGAGTTGGGAGGATAAAGGGGAGCACCTTCTAACATGAGTGTTTCTGACAAAGGGTTGTCCTCCCTCTACCAAAACTCAGGGTATTCAACCTTTGTAATAACAGTGAGGTAGGTTATCAATCTCATCAGCTGGGGAACTTGCCTAAGACTGACCTAGGCCCTCTGAATGTGGGTGACAGTTCTGTGGCTTTGGCAGTCTGTGGGGACTGGCAGTAGGACCAGGATTTATCCCCAGTGCATGAACTGGCCTTTTGGAGTCCATTTCCTATGAAGGGATACCTTGCTCAGCCTCTACACAGGGGGGTGGGGCTTGGTCCTGCTTCAACTTGATATGCCAGACTTTGTTGACTCCCTGTGGGAGGTAATACCATTTCTGAGGAGAGGTTAGGGGGTTGGGTGGAGGCAAAGTGGCAGGGAGCAGGAAGAGGGAGGGAGGAGGAACTGTGGTTGGTATATAAAATGTAAAAAAAAATTTAAATGAACAAGTTTTTAAAAATGTAACACTGAGAGCTCCTCATCTTAGGCACTCCCCTATGCATGGATAGGTTATTTTCAAGATATTTTTAACAGTATGAGATTTACATGAGACTGAATTTGAAAGTAATGGCATAATTAATTTGGTGAAAGAAATATCAAGACAACTCAGCATTCAGACTATGGCACTGTTATTGCTAGCTGGTTTGAGCTAGGATTTTAACAAAACAGGAACACATCTCAAAACAGAAAGGTTTGAAAAACTTGCAGTTTTCATGGAGAAGAAGCAAATGTGAAATTGAGGCAAAATACAGCTACTACAGAGATGAAAGTCATTTACATTTTTTAAAAAGCCAAGAATTTTACATCCAGAAAAATGGAAAAGTTGTCATTAGACCATAACATGTTTCAGGAGTTGGTTGGGTTTCATCTATCACATGTTCAAAGGGATACAGTTTTAACTCTTTTGAGAGGGTTTTGAGAGACAGATACTGGGTTTCCTGTTCCCAAGGGGCCACAGAGGAAAAAGAGTTTCCCAGAATTCAGCTACCCACGCACAGAGGCCACCGCTATTGTTCAAGTGGGCAGCAAACTTTGACATCATCCTCATGATAATAATTTTGTTGACATGCAAAAAGTAAGAGTTGTGGAGTCATGAAACCTTCTATCCTGATTTCAAAAGAAAACAAACAGCAAAATGGACTCGCTGTCTTGGTTGCTCCAATGCAGACATAATGCAGCAAAGTCAGATTGACTGCAGGGAGCCCTTGAGATGCCAATGTGTAGTGTTGTGGGAGTAAAGCTAGAGATGCAGAGGAAGTTGAGGTTGCCAGGAATGTGAGACATGTGCCAAGGAAAATCACAAGCAACCAGAGATGCCAGGCCAAAAGAGAGTGGGCTGAACATAGGTCGGGAAGGCAGAGTTATCTGAGCCCTTGGGAGCTTGCATCATACCACCACTTACCCCAGATGCCAGATACAGAGGCCCAGGATTTAATGTTTGTACTGTCTGGGTTTGGTCTTGCTTAGGCCCTGGGACTCATTTCCAGGCCCCATTTCTCTCTTTAGAATAGTAATGTTTGCACTGTGATATTGTAGGTTGGAAGTATATAAATTTTACTTCTGTTTTATAGGAAGTGCTCATGGTATAGGAAGACAACATGTTTGTCCTGGATCTCAGAAGAGACTTGAACTGGACTTTTGAACTATATTGAAATTCTTAAGACTCTGGAAACTCTTGGAAATAGATTAAATGCATTTGCTTCATGACACTTACACAGTATTTGGAGATCAGGGAGGAATGTTGTGGTTTAAGAAAGAATTTTTTGGGAATCAAGTTGACAGGGAACAGATTTGTGATGGCTAATTTTGATTGTCAGCTTGATTAGCACCTGGAAGGACAGCAAATTCACCTTTAGGTGAATCTGTAAAGATGTTCCCAGAAAGGATTAACTAAAAGGAAAGCCCCATCCTGGATTTGGTCAGCATCATCCCATTGGCTGAGAACCAACCCAGGGGAAAGGAAAGGAACAAAGAGCAAAAACTTGAAGCACTGGCATTTCTTCTACAGTTTCACTACTGCCACCTGGTGAAGAACCTCATCTTCCTCATGCTCCCACTGCAGTGAAGTTCTACCCAAGTGCATGGAGCCAAGTGATAATGCGCCAAAACCCTTCAGTTTCTCTTTCACAAGAACAGAAAGCTAACACATCACCCCATCTGTCCTCTTCAAGTAACTAGTGTCCCCATATGATCTTTCCTAAGCATGTAGTTCTTATACCAATGCTGTCTATCCTCTATCGATGACTACTATGCTCAGGCCAACTGTCCTCTGCTACGCAACCATTTTCTTTAACCCAACTATTCTCTACAAATTACTCCTGTCATCATGCCATTTGTCCTCTACAGGGTGACTTTTTTCCTCAGCTATCTCTCTGAAGGTATCTTCTGTTGCCACAGTCCCCGCTCCTCTATCCTCTTTGGGGTAATTCTTATCATTCACTAACCTAACTCTGTCCTCTAACATCTCTTTACATGGCTCTGAGATAACCCTGAACCAACACAGAAATAGAGTGGGACAAATCACAAAGAGTTAGCTCATCCTTCAGTAGAGTAAAGAGCTCATGCTTTAGACAAAGTGAACTCAACAAAGAATTCTGAAGAGCTGCATGATTGGATTTATATTTTATTTTACTCTTCTCTAAACACAGTAAGAATGGACAGGAGAGGTATGAAGCCAGCAACAAAGAGACTAATAAAGAGCTGAATGCCATGCTTTTCAACTTGCGTATTGTCTACGAACTTGGCCAATCTAGATAAATTCTTTTTGGCTGATAACATAGCCTAGAAATTGATTCAACATGCCCTGGGCAAGTTGAAGCCTTCTGCCTATGGGAAATGGTAACAGGTTGAACTGTTACAAAGATAAGTAGACCTTGTGGTTCCTGGTATGAGATCTTAATTTAAAATACAGTCTACATTTGGAGAAGATGGCTCCATCAGTATATACTGTGAAGGCTTCAGGACCTGAGCCTGGTCCTCAGCATCACGGTGGTCAGCCACGGTGGTGAATATCTGTGACTGCAACACTGAAGACGTAAGACGGGAGGATTCCCGGAGTTGGCGGGCTGACTGGTCTACTGAGAGAGATCCTGTCTCAAAAGAAAATAAAATAGAGGGGAATTGAGAACAACATGATACTAGGTGGATATCTGACCTCCCAACACATACACCACTACCACCACCACCAGGGTTTTTATAGTGTGATGAACTTTAAAAGATCATGTTTACTAGGTAAGCCCTACATTCAATGGCTGGTGTTTCCAGGATTTGGAAAAACTGAAAAGGCCGTGGGAAGAGGAAAATAGAGATTGAAACAACACTGTTATAAGCCAAACAATTCCAAAGGAATTCCAGCAGTTAACAGAGGCTGAGAAAGATAAAGAATTATGCCCAGAGCCTCAGAAGCAGCATGGACTTGGTAATATCCTGTTTTCCAGGACCACAAGAGACAAGTGTCTGTCATTCTAAGCCACCATGTGTGGACTAAGAGACTGAAATAAAAGGCTAACCATTCCAAAACATTAGTGCTACCTAGATCTGTTAGGTGAAGAAGGCAAAGTTCTGAGATATGTGATGGCTGCCAGAAGTCTACCCAGAGTCTATGGCCAGCTTCGTAGACTTCAGCGGGTGGGCATCAGGAGACGGCGGAGTTCATCATGAACTTTCTGACATTGTGTCTGTTTCCATCTGACTTCAGGTCTTCTGCTCTTGCCTAAAGAGATACTTTCTCCCATCCACCTTGCAAGCCTCATTGATCATCCCTTTCTCTTCACATGACCTGCCCATCCAGGACCTCGCTGGACACTGATCTAGGGATCTCAAGTCTGATAGCTGCCAAGCATGTTTCACCCCTGAAACTGGGGGATTATGTATCTTCTGAGGAAAAAGACCATCACATTTTACAAATATATTATTTTTCTATCAGCCCAGTACCTGATCCACAGATGTTGTGTGATATTATTGAGTCCTTTCTTTACATGAAGCCAAAACTGTTCCAGTACTATGCAGAAAACTAGAGATCCCCAGGGTAAGCTCATACTGTCCTATGGAAAAGTGTATGTGCAAAAAGATAATGCAAAGTTGCCAGCAGATAATCCGCACTACACTGAAAGAAACCTCTGAATGTCAAGCAAATAAGAGGATTGCTTTTGTGAAAAAATAAGTTAAGACTTGTCTGTTACAGAACTGCAGGGGTCTCTCTATGCTCATAGGCATCCCTCCACCCCAAGTGTCTGCAAGGATCTCAGCCTTCACACAGGCCTCACTGGAACCAGGTGCTCCTCTTTTTCCGCCGATGGATATTTTGGATTGCTGGAATATTTGCTTTCTGTTTTTCAGCAGAACATGAGCCGAAGGCATCATCTTGTGAGCTGTAGGCCTGTTCCAACTTGGTTTAGAACTGCTGACATAGCTGTAAATGTCACTGGATGTATATTAAAATCCCCTTTCTCCCATTTCTGCAATGCCTCTGGGTTCTTTCACCAGAGCTGTTTACCAAGAAAACAGGCAAAGGAGACAGATTACCTGGTGCTATGTGGCAGTGACCTAGGAAAGCAGCTGTGCCCAATTCTGAGCATGGTCCACAGACAAGAGTTCTCTACAGTCCACAGACAAGAGTTCTCTGCAGTCCACAGACAATAGTTCTCTGCAGTCCACAGACATGGGGCCTCTACAGTCCACAGACATGGGGCCTCTACAGTCCACAGACATGGGGCCTCTACAGTCCACAGACAAGAGTTCTCTGCAGTCCACAGACAAGAGTTCTCTGCAGTCCACAGACAAGAGTTCTCTGCAGTCCACAGACATGGGGCCTCTACAGTCCACAGACATGGGTCTCTGCAGTCCACAGACATGGGGCTTCTGCAATCCACAGACATGGGCCCTTGGCGGTCCACAGACATGGGCCTCTGCAATCCACAGACATGGGGCCTTGGCTGCCTACAGAGCAGTTAGGTTGCTTTGGGGATACTGAGGATTATGGAGAAGACCCTTGAGGGTCTCCTTGGCTTCCTCCACATTAGAAAGGAGGAGAGAAGGGTCCAAAAGGACAAGAAGCATGTCTTCCCCATTGTTACAGAACCAGTGCTTTCTCTTTAGAACATACTCTCAGTCTGTGTGAAAATCACCACCAGCATTAACCACCACTGCCTCTGAATAGAGCAACACACACTCCTCACCCCAGATATCTCCATGTGCTCCAGTATCACAAAGGACAGACATAGAAGTATGCTCAGTGGAGATATTGTCACCATCCTGAGTCTTAGTGGATGTCTCAAGAGCCACAGACACAAGGAATCAGATTTCTCTGCACCTGGTCTGGACCTACAGCAGTCAATCCTGCTAACCTGCTCTTGCTCGGTTCCAGCCTCCCAGAAGCCGCCGGCTCCTGCTCTTTCCTCGTTTAGGTTTCTAATGTCCTCTTGCTTTCTATGAACACCAGCTCTTTCCCCCTCTTTAGCCATAGTAACTTTCTGTCATTTGTTGTCAAGAAAGCCTGCATGATATTGCACAGGCAAGTCTCACCAGATGTGGCAAACGTATATATTATTGCCACATTCCACCAAAGAGGAAAATAGAGTAAAGGAGGAGAGAGTCCAGAAAACAGGGAGTCCAGGAAGTCTGGAAAAGAAAGGGACATTGGGGACTAGAAAAGATTATTTACAAAAGTCAGGAAATGAGTTAAGGGAGCAAGTGTGAACACAAGGATGGTTGGGGCACATGCCATAGCTTCCAAGAGTCTAGAGCAGAGAGTGTCCCAAGTGTCTTCTCTCCTGCTGTCAGTCACAGCCAGGTTCTCTACTGAGCTACCTCCCCAGAAAGGAGGCCCAATAATGCAAATGTATAAAAGCCCAACTCTTCCTTCTACCTCTGGAATGGGACAGTGGGAAGGAGGTGAGATTCTGAAACGGCAGCAGCAAAGCCACACCAACTATGCATTTGGAAACTTCACATCCTTCTGTGCAAAACCCTCCCTCCCAAATCAGAATCCAAACCTTCCAGTCAATGGTCCTCCCCCCACCTCACCTCAGCTTCCTGAAGAAAATCTCCTCTCCATGTTTTCTGTTCTCTCCCACCAAGTCACATTAGTCTACACTTCATTTTTACATTTTCCTGGGGGTTACACTTAAATTCCCTGGATTAGTAAACTGCACAGCAATTTGAGCAAAACAACAAACCCAAGGAAATTAATTCTGGCAAAACCCCAGGCAGAAAAATAAATAAGGCCTAAGTGCATAGTACTGTCCTCTAACATGGATCTGGAGACTCTTGAGACATATCTGGTGTCTCCAGGGATGGGGACAAAGGTAAGTTAGAGTGGTTCTCCCAGTTGTTTACTCTTTCACCAGGCTCTGAATTAGGGTCCAGGAGCGAGGGCATCATCCATCTGGGAGAGATCTTGGGGAAACACAGTGATGCCATTGTGATGAAAATCCCTTTTCAATAGAAGCTTTGCAAGCCATTAAACACTAGTCACAAATTGCTTTGGAAGAGTCCCCAGGTAAGGACAACTGAGAAGCTTTTGAATCTATTTTCCCTGCTGAACATTGAAACAGTTCTGGCCATTTGAGATGTTGTATTTGAGGTTTGGCAGTAAGGTGGCCTTTCATAAAAAAAGGAAAAGAAATACATGTTTGGGGAGCTACAGCTCAGCGCATGCTCCACAGGAAACAAAAGTCTGTGAAAGAGATGTCCCTCATTCAGTATAAATAGTGTTGACTTGTTTATATCTAACCTTTGATGCTTAATGAGCAAAAATCTATCTTCTGAGACTGGGAGAATGCTAGATGCCATTCAGGGGATCGCACTGGTGTAAATAAAGATGAAGGAGAGAGAGCAACCACAGTTTCAAGGAATGCAATGTTTCGAATGAGCCTGGTTTGGATAACTTGGGCTATTCCTGTAGAAATAGCCATTTGTTCACTGGAATTTTTCCTTCTTTCTCTGTTTTTAAATCATGGCTCTTGGAAAATATAAACCAATCCTTAATGTTCAAAAATGGCACAGTGGGATCCTAGAGATGAAAGGAGAGGTGGTCACATTCCCCCCATTCCTACCCAGAAGCTATCTCCAATTGATAGACTCTTGCAAATAAAAACTTAGTTTTCTCCAAGGGAGACTCACTGGAGGAACAAACTGTATGCCCAGCAAGAGATGGCCAACAGAAAAAAAAAAAACAAACTCAACAGCCTTTTCAATGGTTCCTTGTCTAATAATGCTGTGTCATGGCTATATTATGTGAGGGAAAAAATACATATTTTCAATAAGAAGGAAAAATGGGAATAATTATATGATTAGTTGGGACAGCTTGACGTGGCAAGACTGGGTGGGGCTGGTGTCTGCTGCGTTCTCACTGCTGTGAGAACACGCCTGTCTAAACCACCACGAGGAGGAGGCTTTGTTTCAACTAACAGGTTAAATGTGGTGGGGAGGGCATGACAGCAAATGCCAGATCTAGCTATGGCAGCAAGAGCATAAGGCAGCTGCTTACACTGAAGAAGCAGGGAGGCGAACGCTGGTGCTGAGCTTGCTTTCTCCTCCCATCCCCTCTTTTTTTTTTCCTGTTAACCTTTTTAATCATTCTAGGACCCCCAGTTCATGGAATGGTGAACCCATACTAAGTCAAAATGCTCTGGAAGCACCCTCACAGATACCCTAGGGAGACCCTAAATCCAGTCGATTTAATATTAACCACTATAGGCCAGTTCTTTGATTTGATTGCCAGCTCCAGGAGTTCCCTGCCGTTGAGCAGGGTGATAACAGACATCTCATTGCTTAGGGCTTTATATATATCAAATGAAATAATGAAGGTGCTTTGGAAAGTATAAAGCATTTCACAAATGCAAGAAAGCAAACCACGCCAGTGTTTACTCCTAAGCCTGTGTTTGCACTTTGCAAACTGACTCTGGCAGTTGTATCCAGGGCCCTCTCTGTACAGTATTCCTCCAGTTTAACCAACGCTGACAACCCTAATAACATAAACCAGGTTCTGTCATTCTCGGTTCCAAAGTCTTCAGTTGCTCCCCCACTGCAGTCCATGCCAAAGTCTAGGGGTCCTGTCTAACCTCTTCTTTCTCCTCCAGATGCAGCACCCTCATTCTGACCCACAGAGTTTGATTTTTAAGCATATTCAATGTCTCTCCATATCAGAGTCTCCGTACCTGTGTAGCATTTTCTTTCCTAGGAGTATTCCTTCTTTGTTAGCATACCCAGCTCTCTTCTCTCTTTTCAGTTTGCATGGCGTTTCCTTCCTCTCATCTAGGACTGCTTTACTGACTAGCCAGTTGTGTAGCATGAGTCCCCAGGAGGTGCCATTAACATTCACTCCAGACTTCAGAACAGCACCTGTGACTGTTGTCAGCCCTCAGCTTCACTGCCCTGAGACCTTTGACTATCACTGAACTTGCATATCTGCACAGTTAATAACCATTTATTTCTTAGAAGTCCCCCCTTTCCATTAGACCATCAGAAGGAGAGTAGGACTCACAAAGAGTCCTTAGCACCTAGAATACCTACCTGTACACAGTAGGTTCTCAGCGAATGTGTTATGGATGGACTTGCCACCAAGTATAGGGAATTCATGACATCCTTTCCCAGTCCAATGTTAATGGATATGCATGAGCTGAGCTAGAATCTCAGATGTCTCCAATCATTCACTCTCAGTGTCAGTGTTGATCTGGAAGCTATAATGTGTTAATGGGCTTTAGTTGGGTGTAAAGAATTCTAGAACAAGGGCAATAGGACCACTAGGAACTGAGCCCGGCCTTCAACTGCTGAGACATATCACTGCTTACTAAAAGCAATTAGCTCTTCTCTCTAGAAATGAAACAGCCTAAGGAAAATTGTATGAGACTAGAATCTAAAGTCCTAAAAATCTGAATTTTACTTTTGCTCTATGGTGAACAGTGATGACAGGTGAGGAATTATAAAATGTGCTGCCCTTTTCCCCTTTTAAATTAAGCAAGACACTTTATAAGAATTACCTTGAGCTCTACGAAGAACGGCTGTAATAATGTGATGTATTACTGCTACAACTGATTAATAAACCTCTCCAAGTAGACAGAGGTCATTACTTCCCTCTCACCTGGTCCTTAGCTATCTTCAGTCATTGCTGATTAACCAGTCACAAAGGGTTTAGGAGCAGGAGGTGAGTCGTGCTCTAAGTTTTGCATATTGAAATAAATAGCCCCAGTAAATTTGGCACTTCCCGTATGACTGCATTCATTCTTAAAGAAAACACATTTGCATTGTTTTATTCATGTCACAGACGTGTTTCCTACCTTTAAAGTCTTCAGAGCTACTGTAGTGGCTATGGGAGAGACTTAACATGCCACCAGAGAGTAAAGTCTGCTCTGATGGAGGCATAGATAAAACTCTCCAGTAACTCAAGGTCAAGATGGTCAATTCTACCTTGACAGGGCCATTCTTGGGGACACCATCTCAGATAAGGACACTAGAGTCTTGAAGGGAAAAGGAGAGAAAAGCTTTTCAAAGCTAGTCTAGGCTGTGGGAACCACTCAGATCCCATGTGACTTCTTGTTCTGTTTCAAGACTAATTTCCCATCCTGGGAAAATTCATTCTGCTCTACCCGACAAAGAACAAACAGGCACTGTGTGTAGAATACCGGCCACTCCTTGTTTCTTGAGTTTGTTGGTTGGAGCCTGTGGGCAGCAACATGCCTCCAAATCCCTCTTGGATGTGTATGGTTTGGCAGGTTGATTTTTGGCTGGTGCATTTCTGTTTTGGTTGTTGTTGGTTTTTCTGTTTTTTGTTTTTTTGGGTTTTTTTGTTTTGTTTTGTTTTGTTTTGGGTAAACTTGGTATTTTGAATCAAGCTTCTTAGGCTTAGATCCCTCAAAGTATCATTCCTAAAGACACAAAGAATTTCTATAAGGCTTTTCTTTCCAAAAATGCTAGATAATTTTTAATCACCAGAATAGAGAATATAATCACTAGACTCAAATGTGGAAAATCACAGGTTTGAGTTACATGCATTCCTATCTCTAACTCACTGAAACACTCACCAGGTGTGGTGATTTGAATGAGAATATCCCTCCACCCCTTTAGTCCTCCATTGGTGGACCTGTCTGCTTAGGTTTAGCTGTGATCTTGCTAGACAACGAATACCACTAGAAATAAGCTTTGAGGTTTCAAAGACTCTCACCATTCCTGGTTTGTTCTCTCTCTCTCTCTCTCTCTCTCTCTCTCTCTCTCTCTCTCTCTCTCTGTGTGTGTGTGTGTGTGTGTGTGTGTGTGTGTGTGCGCTTGCGTACACGCACCCCTCCCTCCCCTCCTTCCCTCTCTCTCCCTCTATCTTTCTGTCTCTCTCTGCTTCCTGCTTGTAGTTTGAGATGAGAGCTTTCAGATATTCCTAACATCATGCCATGCCTGCCTTCTGCAGCCATAATTGCCTGCACTGATGGACTCATCTCTCCGGAACTATGTAGTGATTTGAATGACAATGGCCCCCATAGGCTCATATATTTGAATGTTTAATTACCACAGAGTGGAACTTTGTGGGAAGGACTAGGAAGTATAGCTTTATTGAAGTAGGTGTGGTATTTCTGGAAAAGGTGTGTCATGGAAGTGGGCTTTGAGATTTGTAAAAGTCCACACCAGGCCCAGTATCTCTCTTTTCCTACTCCCCTCAGATCAGGATGTAGGGCTCTTAGCTACTGCTCCAACACCTTGCCTGTCTGTTTATACCATGATGATTATGAACTAATCCTCTAAAATGTTAAGCAAGCTCCAGTTACATGCTTCCTTTTATAAAAGTTGTCTTGGTCCTAGTGTCTCTTCACAGCAATAGAATAGTAGCTAAGGCAAGTTATGAACCCTCCTTTCTGAGAGCTGATTGGTCATGCTATTTATTACAGTAATACAAAATAACTAATACACAAGGCTGACTAGGAGACAGTATATAGGTATCAAAAGAATGAGGGTGTGGCATTCAGTGAACTTAAAAAACTGATTGTCATAACAATCACAAGAATAGGATCAGGGCTGGCTGTTTTGTTGATCTACTGAAACTCTATGAGGCTTTAGAAAGACTGCATATGTTGGGAAATATTTTGACAACCTTCCTGGAGGAAACATTAGCACCAAAGAAACAAAAGAGATAGCTAAAAGTAGTTCACTTTAGAAACAGACAGAACCTCAAGGATAAAGGAAAAGCCAGGAAAATAAATAGGAGCAAGAGAGGTAAAGACCAAGCAACATAGAGATGGCCAAGGCACTTTAGACACAGAATTTCAATCATTTTATCAAGTTTCAGTATAATTCCCTTCATTCCCACCCCCAATCCTTTAGTAAAGTGACCTACACATAAAAAAAATTATAAGAGGTTTGTTTGATGGAAGCTAATGATTCAGTTTCATATTCATGTTGAACAATTTAAGTAGGATGGAGTGGTGTCCTAGAGTTTCTGTTGCTACGATGAAACACTATGACCAAAAATCAAGCTGGTGGGGAAAGGATTTATTTGAGTTACACTTTCTTTCTTTTTTTTTAATCCCTTCTTTTTAATAAGTTATGATTTATCCATTAGAATTACAACAAAACAAATGTAGGTCATCCTGATAACATTTGGTATTTCCCTCCAGTCTCCAGAACTGACAGATAATTTCTTAGAATGCATGACTCCTCCCAAGGAAGAATCTCGTCAACCATGCATTGGTTTATATACTTCATCTTTCAGAAGAGAATTGGGTTTTTTGTTTTGTTTTTTAATTGATTTTTGTTGGGCTCTACATTTTTTTCTGCTGCCCTCCCTGCCTCTCCCCTCCCCCCTTCAACCCTCTCCCAAGGTCCCCATGCTCCTAATTTACTCAGGAGATCTTGTCTTTTTCTACTTCCCATGTAGATTAGATCTATGTAAGTCTCTCTTAGGGTCCTCATTGTTGTCTAGGTTCTCTGGGATTATGGTTTGTGGGCTGGTTTTCTTTGCTTTGTGTTTAAAAAACACTTATGAGTAGTGAGTACATGTGATAATTGTCTTTCTGGGTCTGGATTACCTCACGCAAAATAATGTTTTCTAGCTCCATCCATTTGCCTGCAAAATTCAAGATGTCGTTATTTGTTTTCTGCTGTGTAGTGCTCCATTGTGTAAATGTACCACATTTTCTTTATCCATTTTTTGGTCGAAGGGCATTTAGGTTTTCTCCAGATTCTGGCTATGACAAACAAAGCCACTATGAACATAGTTGAGCACATGTCCTTGTGGCATGATTGAGCATCCTTTGGATATATACCCAAAAGTGGTATTACTGGGTCTTGAGGAAGGTTGTTTCCTAATTTCCTGAGAAATTGCCACACTGACATCCAAAGGGGTTGTACCAGCTTGCATTCCTGCCAGTAATGCAGAAGTGTTTCCTTTTCCCCATAACCTCTTCAGCATAAGCTGTCATTAGTGTTTTTGATCTTGGCCATTCTTACAGGTGTAAGATGGAATCTCAGAGTTGCCTTGATTTTCATTTCTCTGATGACTAAGGATGTTGAACATTTCCTTAAGTGTCACACTTTCACACTGATGTTCATCACTGAAGGAAGGTAGGACAGTAATTCAAACAGGGCAGGAACCTGGAAGCAGGGAGCTGATATCTCCATGGAGAGGTGCTGCTTACTATCTTGCTCCACTTGCTCTCTTATGGAGCCTGCTCAAGGATGGCCCCCACCCACAATAGGCCAGTTCTTCCCACATTAATCACTAATTAAGAAAATACCCTATAGTCTTTCCTACAGCTCAGTCTTATAGAGACATTTGCTCAACTGATGCTCATTTTTCTCCAACCACTCTAGCTTGTAGCAAGTTGGCATAAAACTAGATAGCACAAGAGGTAAGGGCTAAACTAATTAAGTGAAAATGGATCTCACAAACTAAGATGACCATAAATTCCCAGAGATTCCCTTGAAACTGAAGAGAATAATTAACTATTCGATAGGTGTGTGTGTGTATGTGTGTGTGTGTGTGTGTGTGTGTGTGTGAGAGAGAGAGAGAGAGAGAGAGAGAGAGAGAGAGAGAGAGAGAGAGAGATGTTCATGTGTGTAGGTAATGTTAGTATGCTGGTGTGCATGCCTATGTGGAGGCCAGAAGACAACCTCATGTGTCCTTCAGTTGTTTTCCACTTTAATACTTTTTTTTAGTTTTTTGAAATCATTCTGTGTGGTCTGAAACTCACCAAGAAGGCTAAACAAGCTATCCAGGAAGCCTCAGGGATGCACTTGTCTTAATTCTTCCAGATCTAGGATTACAGTTGGTTCTGGGGATTAATTCTACTATTAATGCTTACAAACCAAGCAGTTGACCTCAGGGTTGAGAATATGGTCTACGGATCTAAGGATACTGAACTTTCTTCTCAGCTCAGAGTTCATAGTTTGAAAGCTATGTAGCATGAATGTTTTGTCCCCTCTAAAGCTCAAACTTAATCTTGCTCCACAGTGTAGTAATGTTGGTGCTGGTGGGTGAAGAGGTTAAGAGGTAATGGGGGTACTGAAATTATGACATCTCTCTTATCTCTCATTCATCAGGAGGAATTCTCTCTCTCTCTTTTTCTCTCTCTCTGCAGCTCTTCCCTGTGGGGAGCAGTGTTCCTTCCCTCTGGGGAAATCAGCATGTGGATACTATCTTGGAAGCAGTAATTCATCCTTTAGCAGATACCAGACCTGCTGGCGCCTAGAGCTTAGATGTTCTGGACTTAATGACTGTGAGAATTAACTTTCTTTTCATTCCTTTTTTGTTCCTCTTCCTCTTTTTCCTTTTCTTAATTTTTGAGATTATAATATAATTTCCTTTTTCCTTTCCTTTCTTCCATCTAACCCCTTCCATATACCCCTTCCCACTCTCCTTCAGATTTGTGGCCTCTTCTTTCATTGTTACTGCATGCATATATGTAGATACATAAATATTCCTAAATATAACCTGCTCAAGCCCTAAAAACATAACTTGGTTTTCTTTATAATTTACCCAGCCTTATGTTACAGCCACAGGAAACACAAGAAAGAAGTTTTTTTAAAAAAATCTCATCTAGCCCTTCTGGCAGGGGACCCCAATTATCATTTAGATTTTATATTTAGATGATGTCATCTGATCATCATGCAATTAAAAGGGGCCCAGATAATCTGTCATTTCTCCAAGTGCCATACCTAATAGGCAACAATTCAGTATTTAAATTTCAGTCTTTCACTACAAGTGTTAAAACAATTTTTTGCTTAAAAAGAACCATAGAGTCATAGGAAGCTGCAGGAATCGTATGAAGTAGCCAGGGAGCCCTTTCCCCAGACCCAGCCTCAAGTACTCTTTGCTACAAGCTGTTCTTCTTGCCGTTCACTCAATGTCAGAATGAAGAACTGAGTAGGAGAAACAGTGTTTGGTGCCAAGCAGCCTTCGTGGGTTTAAGATCACCAGGTATCAGATCTCTAGCTGGAAACGAAAAAGCAAGCAGATGAAGGGTTTGACCTACAAGAAATTCAAGTGCTGCAATAGCAGCTCTCAGTCCTAACTGTGCATTCAAATCCTGCTGTGCCTTTCCAAACTCTTGTATTCTGGTGTGATGGCTGTGAACGTTCTAAAGTGTCAACCTTGGGGTTTTCAGAGGTCTCTAGTAAGTGCTCAGGGTTGAACAGTGCAGCCCTAAAGCTATATCACAGCTAACAGAGTTCCCTAGTGAACCCACCCTATGATCAGACCCTGGTGTCAAGAGCCACCTTCCATCCTAGTTGCCACAGAGGCCAGGAAGCTGGTAACCCGGCAGGGACATTGTTCTGTGTGCTGACTCCAAGCTTTGGGCTATGCTTCCCTTTCTGAAATAGTCAATCATTTCCAGACACATCAAAGGAGATTATTATTCCTCTGGCACTGGCTTTGTTTCAGACACCTCTGAAAGAGGCATCCGCTTATCTCCAGAATGCTTTCCCAGAAAACTCAATCCTGCTGGGTGAGGTTACAGGTGCACAATTTGCATCCATCACACCTTTTATGAAGAGGGAGGAATTGGCTTGTTTTGTTTTCCAGCACTGGGGAAACAGATTTCTTTCTAAGCTTCCCACAATAAATTATATTAAGTCTTTTTAGTGAGGTTTCCATGGCTATGTGAAAAGAAAATCATACAGTAATTGTTTTAAATAATACAGCAAGGCAGGCTACAGAGTACATCTTAATTTTTGTCATCTGTGTGCTATGCCTGTTTATATAAAAATGTTCCTGAAGCAGAGGAAAGGTTTCTGCATTCACCGGGAGATGCTTGGTGAATGCAGTGCAAGGTCAAATACAGATTGGATGAAGCAAACCGCTGAGTCCCTGAGCTCCTTGCTCTGCTTCACCAGAGCCCCAGGCCTGGTTCGCTTATTTTAAGTGGGAATTACAGTGCTGTATGAGCACCAACACTGAGCCTCCCACCACATAAACAAAACCTGCCTCCCAGACCTTAGTCCTCAATTGGGAAAAAGAATTGAATGGATCTTTGCCTAGATCAAGATAAAACCTGAGAGGAACTGCCAACATAAAATTTCCCCTAGTGCAGATAGAAATCTGCAGGGGCTGGTCATTGTGATAGTCTTAGCCCAAAGAGTCACAACAAAGTGCCTGGAATGAGAGTCCCTGTCTGTAGAACTGACCTTCTGAAGGTCAATTGATGAAGCTGTTCCCAGATGTCTCACCTCTGGGATAGTCTTCATTTTCATCTATAAAGTGATTTAAAAAGAAAAATCTACACAGTCAGATTCTGCACCTCAAATCAAGTAAAGGTTATAAAGTGCATAATTCTCAAACTTGCCAGAACCATGCCCAATATACAGTAGTATTTTTATGAAATAATTTCAGTACCGCTGTTTAGCTATAGAGCCACCCCCTTCCTGAATAAGGTAAATCTGAAGATTGTTGCATGCCTGTGTGATTGTACGGTATTCAGATAAATTCAGCAAACTGTGCCTGTTCAGGTGTCACAGGGGTTACTGGGAAATGTGGAAAGAAGGCCTGGTACCTGCCCTGAAAGTTCTCTCAGATCAGAGTTGAGTTCCTCATCAGCTGCTGTGGATAGCCATTATTCTTTAGTTGTGCTTGACCATGGGTAAACCTCATTGTGTGATGACTCCAAGGAGAAATCGATGTGTAATTCAGGCTATACCATTGGGGGTAAAGAAGGAGAGAGCTATACTGTCACTGACATAAAAGTCAAAATAGGTTCTTGTTCCATGTAGCAAATATTCAACTTCTTTTTTTAATGGTGTTATTGTTTTTTTCTTATTTTTTTAGATTTATTTATTTATTATGTATACAACATTCTGCCTCTATGTATGCCCGCACACCAGAAGAGGGTGCCAGATGTCATTACAGACAGTTGTAAGCCACCATGTGGTTGCTGGGAATTGAACTCAGAACCTCTGGAAGAGCAGCCAGTGCTCTTAACCACTGAGCCATCTCTCCAGCCCCAATATTCAACTTCTTAATAAGGATATTAGTCCCTCAGATTTGCCCCCGAAAGAGTGTAAGGCAAATTTCAACCTACTGCCTGTTCCTCTGACCACAACTGATGCTGATGAGACTCTCAAGTGGGTAGGAAGTGGGGGAAATAGAAGGAGGCAAAACTTCTCCAGGAATGTATGAAAATCACTTGGCAGACAAGCCCACATTGGAAGCAAAGGAAATTGGCTCCAGTCACCGTCTGCCATTTTGAACTCTGTGATAATTTATTTGAAACTTTCTCTTTTTAAAAAGGTTTTAGAGATGGACTAGAAAAAGTAACAGAGCACAGAGTGAAAAGGATTCGCCCACACAGAAGTCATCTTTAGAGCCAAAATCAAGACATAGTTGAGATGATTTGTAGTAAACCCAGGACAGGCAAGAGTACTGTACACATCTTCAGGCCCCAGCAGGAGACATGGAACAGACCCAGCAGACTCCAGGACCTGGAACTCAGAGTGAGCCATCTGATGACCCGTAGGAATCCCTGTCTGCTAGCTCATCATCTGGAGCCTCTCATCAGTGGCTTCTGTCTACATCTTACTTGCCAACCCTAAGTCTGTCATTTTACCAAAAACAGCTCGTGTCCCACTCCCTGCCATATCCAGAACTTTATCACTAGATAAGACCAGGAACGGGGCTTTCCCTTTGCACCCCCACATCACTCACTACTGTGGTATTTACCCTAAGATCATAGTTCACATTCACTAGTCTGTCTCCCCAACTAGGTCAAAGGTTCCATCCAGATGCACCATGGTCCCAGAACACAACAAAAATAGGTTTGCAATAAATTACTATTGAGTGGGTGAATGTCTGAGATGCTGAAGGTCAGTGTGCTATTCCCTAAATCCTCAGCTAGTGCCCAACTCCATCCAGTTTTACCCCAAGTGCCTTGAATTCTGGCACCCCCTTCCTCTCACTGACTTAAACACACAGTGGACAGGAGCACCCCCTTCCTCTCACCAACCTAGACACACAGTGGACAGGAGCACCCCCTTCCTCTCACCAACCTAGACACACAGTGGACAGGAGCACCACCATCACATGTTCTTGCACCTTTCATGACAAAAATAGGTCCTCATGTTTTTAGGGGACTTAGAACCATAGCCCTCCTCTCTAGGCAAGGAAGGACACGGGTTTCTCTGTGGTACGGACCAGGCAGCTCACTCCTCATTTGCCCTCTACAAACTAGACTAGCCCCACTGACATGGTGGTGGCAAATACCATCCATGAAATCAGAGCGACCCCAATTTCAAAAGTCAAGTGATTATATTTCTTATGATCCCGGATTTCTCTGGAACACTTCTCCACTGTCTTGAAAAATCCCTTCCTGCTTGTATAACAAACCATTTATGCAATTTATGACTTCCAATTTTCTGAGCTAACTGAATTCACCTGAGTGGTTCCCACTTTGAGTTTTCATAGGCTTGCACCCCTATTCCATCTGGGACATCACAAATCCAAGCTTGATTGGGTGGGTCAATATATCTTACCAAATAGCTGGCAACTGGTCCTGGCTGTGGGCTGTAATGCAGGTGAAGCATCTACATAGGGCTTCTCCATGTGGCTTAGATGTCTTTTAACATGGCACCAATTCCAAGAGTAAACACTGTAGAGTGAGCATTCCAGAACACGTAGGCAGAATATGCAACACTCCTTCTGACATAGCCTCAGTGGGCCCAGAACATCATTCCACCAAAATTACTAGTAATGCAATTCACTATGGTCAGCTCAGAGTCTAAGGGGGGAAGTAGAACCTATCCTTCAGTGGCAGGAGAGTCTCTATGGACTTTTATTAAAAATATTAGTCTCACTGAAGTTATAACATCATGGTATAGTATTTGCCTAGCATAAGACAAGGTTCATAGCCCCAGCTCCACTCACAATAACACACACACACACAGACATGCACATGCAAGCATGCACACACATACACATCTACAAGAAATACTTTTAGCTCTGTATGTTTGGTGACTCACTGATGTGATCCTGATATCAAAGTAATCTTGTCTCTTATGTTATAAAAATGTATGTATATATAGGACTGTCTGGCCCAAATCTACCATTTTACTCAGGTTTATAAACATAAACCATCTGTTAACTATGTAGTAATCTTAGGACATGTAAATGCCAACATCAGCTAGGCTCTGTGAAACAGCCAACCATGGGGGGTGCAGATAGAGGACACCATGTCTCTTTAGAAAGCTCTCCAGAAATGATGAGTCACCAGAAGCAAAGAAAGAAGAAAACACCCAGTCCAACATTTTATAGCCTTCAGTTAATTATTGCTACTAAGTGGCAGGTCGAATTGTAAGTCTTTGTCTAATTACACACCATATGGGTTGTTGATTTTGATGGCTTAATAGCCATGGGCCCTCTTTTGATATTTTCATGCATAACAACAGTCATTTTATGTGGGGAAAGTTAGTGGCCACCCTCCTCCATTTGCAAGTCTTCTGCCATTCAGCAGAGTAGAAGAAAACAGATATTGAAGAGAAGGGTAAGAGGAAAAACATATGCAGCCAGGATCCCTGCAATCCTATAAGCATGTTGGGAGACAAGACATGCATAACACATAGCCTCCCACTTAAATAACCATTTGGTAGCATCTCAAACTGCTTCAGGGAACAAAGCTTAGCAAGGAAGGACGTACACTCTGGAATCAGGCTTATATTGACCCTTCCACACAAAGGCCCACACTGAAAAACTGCTTTCTCCCTTTGCACACTTTTCCCAAAGTTATCAAGATGTGGGTTATACACCCAATTTAAAAATTGGTCACTCAGTCCTTCTGGAAAAACCCAGAGTATGGTTGAAGAGTGAGGCAGGGCCAGCAACTAAACATGGACACTCAGCTAAGCACACCTGGGGGAATAGCATTTGTGCTGAGTCTGGAACAGCAAAGAAACTAGTTGACTCGTAACAGCCAAGATAGGTATGTTAGTTTCCTGTGACTGCTGTAATAGGATGCCATGAATCAATGAAAATATATTCTCTGATAGTTCTAGAAGATAACTGGGCTACAATGTCCCTGAGGGGCCTAGGAGAATGGGTTCCTTCCAGAGTCTAGTGGCTCCAGGTGTTCTTTGGCTTGTGGCTCCATCATTTCTATTTCTACTTCCGTAGTTTGCTTACCTCCTCCATGATGTCTTTGTTTCTGTGTATGTATCTTACAATGATTCATTAGTCTACATTTGGGGATCACTTGGGTAGCCAAGAATAAAATCTTGCTGTCAAGATCCTTAGTTTACACATGTGTTCTGCTGTATAAAATAATAATCACAGGTCCTAGGAATAAGAAGACAGACACAGTGTGTGTTGAGGAATATTATTTTTAAGTGTGTTGCGTTTTTTGCTACTGCTTTTGTTAGCAATTAAAGATGTGTTTGATTAAATAAAATTAACCTATTCACAGGAGGCTGAGTCAGCAAACAGCTGACAGGAAGTGGTAAGGAGGAGCCATGTGCAGCAAGGGTTTTAAAGTGGGGGTGGAGAGAAGGATGCGGGATTGTTTGGAAGATGCCAGCAAAGGGAGAAGATAAGTTACTTGCTGTTCAGCCTCTCTGAATGAGCAGAATTCCATCTTAGACTCTGAATTGTGAGTTCTTTAGCTTTCGATAGTTTCACTTAGTAGCTTTGAAAGAGTTGGTGCCTGAGGGAACATAATCCATTTAGGCTGCAGCCCATGTGGCCGAACCCATTGCTTAAGGGGCAGCCACTGTAGATAATAAAAAAACATAATCACAATTGGCACCCAACATGGGTCCCATAATTCCATATAAGGCCCAAGAAAGCTGAAAGAAAAGAAGTATACAGCTCCTTTAAGGATTTCTGCCTGCTGGCAAGTCCTTGGGCAGCCAGTATGTTAAGGAACAAAAAAATGAAGTAAAAATGCCTACCATGGTACAAGAACCGGCATTTTAGAGCTCTAGGAAGGTTGAATGCAGTTCCTGGTGAGGCAAACCTCCGACCTGAACGCAAGCTTTAGGTTTGGCTCTCACGAACCTAGAAGTGGGCAGAGCCAGCTAAGAGACCTGCACAGAGGATCAAGGTGTAGCTTAACAGTCTAAAGTTTGCTTGTGCAGTCAAAAAAAAAAAAAAAAAGACTAAAAGCTACTCAATAAAAGAGGTTCAGATGGAAAGAAACCTCTAAACAGGTTCTAGTGTATTTTACAATATGGGTAGGCTTATGAAAGAAAGAAAATGGGTATAGGCAGTTATAGAAAGAAATAGTTTTAAAAAAATAAGGTCTTTAAAGAGACAGTACAAGTAATATAAAAGAAAAAAGCCACATAAAGATCAGAAATACACAGGGATTCTGGATCCTGTATGCTACTGCACTGATTTTGATTTTTTTGATTGTTGATAAGCAAAAGACAGTTGCTAAGAGAGCTAGAATTGAAAGAGGGACTGTTGAAATAAACCAGACTATATACTTCAGGAATGCTTTAACTTTAAAAAAGTCAAAAAATGTATTTGTCAAATGGAAATCAAAAATGCTTTGGAGAAGCAGTTTTGCTTTTGTTTCCACAGGAAACAAGAGGTTGTGGATTCATTCCAGGTTGATATGTATCTGGTTTGATCAAGAGAGACCTCCTCAATCTTGACAGGTGATATCTATCAACAAAGGTTATAGCTGGTCTTTCCAGGACTTGGTCATTATCTCAAATTTTCTCAGGGGCCCAAAAGATGCTTCACCCACATCCAGCAGGAAGCAGCTTAGAGAAAATGATGCCCACACTTCCAAGAGTTGGGGGTGAGGGTGGTCTTTGGTTAATTGGTGGGTCATGGATGCTTAATATATTTAGGGGAACATAGGATAAAAAGACAACTAGTAATCTCAGATATTTTGCATTGTCATGGATTTTGGTATATTGATGCAAATTCAAAGTCAATTTTGTCACACTGTGAATATATATATATACTCTTGTTTAAAGAACTTTTGTATATTGTATATTTATAAAAATTTAAAGTAATTTTTGTTACAACATACTGTATATATGTTTCTACTCTTGTTTATAGAATTTTTGCATATTGATACCAATTTCAGGTTATTTTTGTTACATGTTGTATATATGTTTCTGCTCTTGTTTCAGATATGGCACCTATGCAGTTTATTTAAAAATGTAAGGTAAAATTCTAGGTTTTGAAAGCTATTATTATGAGCTATTTAGGATAATCAAGTAACACAGGTCAGTAGTTAATCATCTATAACAATCAAATTTGTAGATATGCTAGATATGCTTTCTAGATCATATAGAGATATATATTAGAGAGACAGATTGTCTTCAAACCTTTCAAAGACCTACAGAATATGACATTTAAAATGTTTTATTAGTTTAGGGCTTTTTATGACAATGAGACACACCCACTCCTGGCAGCACTAATTTACTTCAGAGATGATGGGCATTGAAGAAACTCTTTATGGAGCTTGCTTTCAATGTGGCAAGGCTAACCATTTGGGCAAGAAGCTGCTCTTGCCTGGACTCCTTGGCAGTTTGTTGTATAAACTGTACATGCAGGACCCACAGGAAAGAAACTTTGTCGAAACAAGTCAGGCTGGCCCTTCAGGGTTCTTGCTTCACAGAAGAAAGTGCCAGCAATTCTGCAGGACACAGATGAAAGTGACTGACAAATTGCCAATATAGTTGGGAGAGTCTTTCAAATTTTCTGCTTCAATGAAAGTCTGCCAGATACTATGGGCCTATATGCTGAATATGGTTGCCCCAACATTGCAAAGGAACTTTGGGTAACTGTCCAAGCAGTGAGATGTCTGTCATTTCTAGAGTTTTTGTAAGTCATTTGCAATGTACTTTTTGTTTGCTTAAACAATATTATATTCTTCTGGTGCCTTTGATGGAGTTGAAAAGTAGATAATTGCAGTTTTCCTAAGATATGATAGAAAGTAAGTTGGGCACAAAATTTTGGATTTACTAAGATAGGATAGATTATGGAGTATTTTCTTTAAAATTACCAGACACCAATGAATTGGAATTCAGTACATTGTGAAAGTAAAATTTATGTGGTAATTGTTTTTATTGTATACAGTCTTACTATGTTCAAATTAAAGCTTTTCATTTTTGTTTAGAAAAAAGCAGGAAATGTTGGGGATATTATTTTGAGGTGTGTTACTTTTGTTTATGTTGCATTTGTTTAACTCTGTGAAGCTGTGTTACTGTGCCTATCTAAAACACCTGATGGTCTAATAAAGATTGCAATGGCCAATAGCAAGGCAGAGAGGATGAATATAAGAAGAAATCTGGGAAGAATATAAGAAGGATCTGAGAAAGAGAGAAGAAGGGGGGGGACTTGAGGGGTCAGCCACCCAGCTACACAGCCAGACATGGAGTAAGAAGGAAAGAAAAGGTATACAGGAATAGAGAAAGATAAAAGTCCCGAGGCCAAATGTAGATGCTATAATTTAAGAAAAGCTGGGAAGAAAGAAGCCAAGCTAAGGCCAGGCATTCATAACAAAGAATAAACATCAGTGTGTGATTTATTTGGGAGCTTCCCCCTTCCCGCCATCAAAAAAGTCAAAAGACTGCAGAGCCAAAAGAGCAAACCATCGCACAACAGGTTTGAGGTGGGGTGAGGGTGGGGTATCCACTATTCAGCCTACCACAATGGGGTCAAGGAGCACAAAGAATGGCTGGGTTAAGGTCTTTTCATCCTGGGAAGGGATTTAATTCTGTAATGAGAAGCCCTTTTGATGGTTCAGGCAGTAAATGGTGGTTGCATGCTATGATGGTACTCCTGTTGCTGTGGAGAATGGATTGGGAGTTGGGTAGGAGTTAGGCAGCAGCAGGAAAATGTAGGTATAGAGCAAATCTGTCCTCCTCACGGGAAAGCATCATCAAAGACTGTGACATAACACTGCTGGTCAAACAAAGCAAGCTCTGCTTCTATATCCTGGAAAAGGCTGTGTCCTGGCTCCACATTATTTTACCTCTCACTCAGGAGATCGACTTCTGTGATTAATTTCATGCTCTCTCTGACACAGTATTTGGAGATTTTTTTCCCCTGGTGGCATGGCTTAAGGGTGAGGAATTCAGAGCAACCTTGAGAAGCTGAAATCCTGGGTGAATGACAGAAAAGCAATCACAGCTCAGCTATATGCAAATGGTAGGCAATAGTCTGAACACTCCTGGCTTAGCTCCAGTTGCTATAACAGTGTCATAGCCTAGGTTGGCTTTTCAACAATGGGAAGTTTTCTTTCGAGGCTGGAAATCTAAAGTCAGATTCCCATTCAGTCAGGTTCTAGTTTGTCTGTCACCCGGGTTGCTGGTGTCACCTTCTTCAATTCTCACACAGCAGCAAGACAGTGACTTTCCTTCTAAGGACATTGATCCCACACATGGTGACTCCACCCTTATGACTTAATCACCCCCTAAAGCCCCACTTTCAAATATGGTAACACTGGGATTTGAATTCGGAGGGACACAAATAGGAGCTTCCTCTCTTCCAACCAAAGACCATGCCATAGGAAGCCTTAGTCTTTAGACTATATAGATATTAAGAATTATAGGTCAATAGTCATCCATGTTTGTTATACTTATAGTTAGACTAATCAGGCACTTTAGATGCATAGAGATTGTATTCTGCATAGATAGGTAATCTCCAACAACTTCAAAGAACTGTAGAATATGGCATTTAAATAACTTAGGGTTCTGTTGACATGAGACACAATTACCCCTGGAAGCACCAATCTATTCCCAAGTGAAGACACTCCACTTGGAGCTTGGTTGAAGACAGACACTTAAAAGAAATCCCACACTAGGTCAGAGTTGAGTATAATAGAGGGCTGCTCATTTAGGGGTAGACTCACAGATTACAGTCCTCTGCTGGAACGGGGAACAGCAACCGAATCCCACAGCCAGAGGAGAGGCCGGGCTTGCGCCTTACACTGGCATATATAGTATAAGAGGCCATGCCCAAGTGGGCAGGTAACCTAAAGGCTACTAGCTGTAGGAATTCCTATAGCATTTGTTCTCTTCTTGGCAAAACTGGCCTTTGGGCAAAGAACTGCCCATGACTCAACCACTGACAAAATGCAGTGTCCAGACTGGACAAGTAGGATACAAGAAAGAAGACTGCCAAACCTTGCCAAGACAGGGTAAAACATTTTGAAAATTTTTCTGCCTCCGAAAATGGTCAGTTAGTTATCCTAGGCCTTAGCCAAAGTAGGTTGCTCCAACACTGCAAATGAGACTTTGGGTGATTGCCCAGGTAGCCAGTTGTCTCTGGCATTTATTGCACATTTTAGAAGTTGCTTGATTGTACTTCCTGTCTACTCAAGTAATATTATTTCCCTTCTCAGGTCTTTGATGGGGTTGAAGACTAGATAGTCATAGTTCTTTTCCTCCAATGACTTAGCCAACCCATTTCTAATACAAGATTTTAACTTCTTAGGATAGGATAACTATTGAAACATTTAGCATATGTTTCTTGCTTAATATTGTTTATGCTGGTTGTAATTCTAATTTTTATACTTGATATTTGTTCTTAATTGTGTACAGTTTTGAATTAGGCTTAGAACTCTTTTATTTAGACAAAAAGGGGAGGTGGGATGGGGAACCCATCAGCCAATAGCTTTTAAGATACTGGCTCACTTTGGGTGTGGCCACATGTACTATACAGACAGATTAAAAAGAAACATGCATAGCCCCTTCACTGCTGGATTCAGTTCCTGTTCCCCGCTCATGAAGAGGACTTCTGAGTCTACCCCTAAACAAGGAAACCTTTATTGTACTCCATTCTGAGCTAGTGTGGAACTATTTGATTATTAAACTACAACATTCCGTGAAGATTTGCTTGCATCTAGTTCACTTGGTGGTTCTGCTAAGCTCAGAAGTGGCTTTCTGCAGCAGAGTCAGAACTGTGTGGCTGAAAAGAGCAGAGCAGAGATTTTATTAACCTTTAGACCAAATCCATCTCTTTCAAGCTTAAGAGAAATCTGTGATGTCTTAAGCAAGTGCATGTACATTCATAAGCTTAAGTTAGCCTGCAGAGTTCTCCTCAGTTTCCCAGAAATCACCCTCTGGTTTTGCTTCACTATATGAAGAAAGGGGAGAAATCTAGCATCTCCTGAATGCCCAATTTATGCCATGTATCCTCTCAAATGTCTCAGATGGCAGAGACAGCTATCTGTTCCCAGTATTCCCTTTTCCTCCATCTCCTTTCCTGTCAGTGATAGGACCCTTGGCTTATTAACTGAGTCAGATAAAACACAGAACAGTCATTTAAATTTGTGTTCCAGATGAATAATGAGAAATATTTTAATAACTATTTCTCAGACATACTCACACTAACTTCTTTGAAAGTCACTGATCTAACATTCTGGTTAAAGGATGCTGCTGCATTTGTCTTTGTTTCTGTTACCTGGAATGGGATTACGCTGAGGTCTCTTCTAAAGTTACTCTGTGATGACATTCTGGCCAAAGTGATGCAAACAACAGTGTTCTTCAAAGTTAGTTCCTCACCTGTTAGGATACAAAGCCAGTGTTGGACAAGCCCTTGGGGACTGTGGGATGACTTCAGGAATGGAAGCCAGTCAGGGTAGAAAATAAAACTAGAGGTATCATCATCCCTAGACTAAAACATGAAGGAAAACTAAATTTGTACTTCAACCGCTGCCATTGGGGTTCCCTGCTCCCTGCAGGTGAACCAAGAGAAACTAGTCACTATGGCATCTAACTCTTACCGCATCTTGAAAGTAGGTCATGTATTCACATTTTGGCCAATAAATCTCAAGGTTTGGAGATGTCAAGTAATTTGCATAGTTGTTGCTGAGCAGTGTTTTGAAACCAGTCTTCCTCAACAATATCTTGGCACACTATTTCCTCATACACTGACTCTGTGGGTGAGAATTCTTATCAAGTCCCTATGCTATAACATAATATTAAATCTGTTCCAATATATCTGAGATCTAAAACTTTTAGCTTTCTCCTTCATCAGAAACACAGAGTTTGGGCATGCCTGTCACCTCTCCATGCCATGTTTTCTCTATTCTGTCTCCAGACCTTGATATTTGAGAGAGCTGTGCCAATGCAGCCCATATATATTTGTTTTATTTTAGGTCTCTAAAGGAATTTATTCACTCTATATTATAATGGTTCCCTGTGAAAAATGTCTTACCTGAGTTATGATTCAATACAAATTCTTTAGCTTTTATAGAGAATCGGCATCAAAAGTTCTATTTGTATTTCTTGAAACAGATTTTGTTTGGCATGCCTTGCAAAATACAATTTTCATGTGATAAATTTCACATAGAATTGAGAGCTAAGAAACAAATTTGAAACATCTATTCATATAGTACTATTCTTTCTCTCTCTCTCTCTCTCTCTCTCTCCCCTCTCTCTCTCTCTGTCTCCCTCCCTCCTATTTTTTGACAACTCTTTAGAGAATATGAGAACCTGACAATTACTTTTCTGCTTTGGTTTCTAGAATTCTCAAAACTGAACTCCGTGTTTATTTGTAGTCAGTCACCTCAGATACTAAAATATTTACTTTTCCCCAGGATTTATTTTTTCCTTCTTGGTTCTGCTTCTTCCATTTGAGAACACATTTATGTTATTGCTGTCCACATCCAATCTACATTGGCTTATTTAACAAATGTTTCTTCACTGTTTCCCTTTCATACAATATTGACAAGAAGGAAGGTGACTCACTCATAAGCCATATATTTTTTGACTCCTTGGCTTTTTTTTTTTTTTTTGGTGTTTTCGTTTTGTTTGTTTTACTGTTTTTGAGACAGGTTCTTCTAGCCCTTGCTAATCCAGAACCTCATTAACATAGATCAAGTTTGAACTCACAGAGATACACCTGCCTCTACTTCCTGACTGGTGGGATTAAAGTCATGTGCCACCACAACCAACTGCCTTAGCTTTCTCTCAAAGGAACTAACAAATATCTACTGAGTAGCCTATTCCATAATTTGGATGAGGATTGGTAGTAAACTCAATATTTTGCAAAACTCACTTTTCTTTTTCCTGCTTAGAAGATCAAAATATCAGTCCCACCCTTCCAGATCCCACACACTGACAGACCAATCCTGGAAACCACTGTGAGGAAGTAGGGAGGGTTTCGTCGTACCTTTCAGCAATTTCTTCTTTTGCCATGGGCCCTTCTGGTTCCAAACACTGAGTAACTGTAGGTAGCCTTGTCACCACCTACCTGTGACTACCAATGTCCTCCAAAAACACCAAAGATACTCATTCTGTCTTAGTGTAAACATCATCGTCATCTTCCACAGGGTCAACAGCATCCTGGCCTCTATAGGAAATTCAGGCATAAAGGGCTCTCTTCTTCTTAAAGAGTCATTTGCTACTGGGTGGGTGAGAAACAACTATGAAGTAAGACTGGAGAGAGCAATGAGAAAAGAAAGAATCCATGCATGACCTTCCTGGTGACTGAAACGGACATTGACATCAGGCATCCATTTAGTGTCTGATGGTCCTGCCCAGCAAAGTAGCTGGCAAGTCCACATCTCCATGGTTACACAGCTCATCTTGTCAAATATTACTGACCTTTCAGGGAATATAGAAACACCAGGCAAACTGAACTTTTTGCTAGACCAGAAAGGCAAGATTGGAATTTTGACGTTTCTTTACTCCCGCTCCTAGAAATGGCTGGTTCTATAGTGACATGGTATAGCTTTGTCTGTCTACACTGAAAGGACAGACCAGTGACAGCCTGTGCTCCCAAAGACAGTTCCTTATCATCAGACATCATAAGAGGCTACATGGCTTCTTCATGAAGTCATTACCATGAATGCAAATCTTTTGCCTCGACACACTTTACTCCATGGAAGGTGGCTCCTGACGGGTTCTCCACCGGGCTTCACAGGGGCTGTGGTTTATAAATCACTTGCATTGACTGCTCAGTGGATTCTATGCTCTGCATGGCTGATGTGAAACAAGCACAAGAAAATTTAGCAACTTGTAGGATCGGGACCAAAAGGCCACAACACAAACTCTCAGAGTTCTCTTCGGCTCGTACTGACCGGCAGCTGCCCGGGGGCCAGGCCACTCCACTAGTGCAATCATTCACCTCTGCTCACCCTTTAACCAGCTTCTGACTTCCATGTGCCTCTGTTACTAGGCTGTGAGTGTGCCAGGGTCTGAGTCAACTTTGACTAGCCTGTACCTAGCATAGAAAAGACAGAATGAAAGAACCTGGAGTTTGATTCACACTGCTGTCACACCATCACAAGAACACACACACAGACTCTCCCTCTCGTGTGTGTGTGTGTACATGTATCTTTTTCTTGGCAAAGTCAACCCCAGTGCTCCACTGCTACAGTCCTTCTATAAATGAGCAGGCTCCACATGCTATTGGAAATTGCAGGAGTAAGATTTAGGACCCTGGAACAACATCTGCTTCAACAAGTCCACATCAGAAAAATCAAACAAACCAGAAGATGATCATTTTTCTGTTTTTGTCTTAATAATTTGGAACTGTGGTCAATGGAAACAGCACAGCTTGAAATAAAAACATTCAGGGCCAGCCAAATGACACATCTGGTGGAGGGTGAAGGAGAAAACCAGTCCTTTCATTGCAGTGGCACAGGCACAGGCGTCTGGGCGTGTCGACCCTGGGAATGTTTGGGAAGCACCGTTCCAGTAACTCTGTGAGAGATGGATGATGAATTTCATAACTGAAATCTGGAGGCTGGTCCAGGATAAAGTTTGAACTGTGGTATGAAATCATTGCGCCGACGGGATCCTAATCAAAGACCATTAATCCGTTCACTCCTCTGAAACTATCCTAAATGATTGTTTCTTACTTTTTTTTCATCCTTGGACAAAATATTCTTAAACTTTTCTAGATAATATAAGACATTTCCTCAGTAGGCAAGGTGGTATACACCTTGCAATCCTAGCACTATAGAGGCTGAGGCAGGAGAATTGCTGAGAGTTCAAAGACAGTCTGGCTACATGAAGAGACCTTGTCTCGAAAATCTGAAAACAAATATATAAATAAAAATGATGTTTTCTCAAATACATAGCCTGTCTAGCAATAATTCCCAAAGGTCTCTGTTTACCATGATTCACTGATGTAGTCACCAAGGCATTGATTTGAATTATTCATTCTCTGAGCCCTCCTCTCAAGCTTCTATACACTGGGTCTGAGTCCTGGCATAGGGATTTTCAATTTAATACATTCAACATGGGGTACTTGAAGGAGTATGTTAAGAAGCAAGGCAAATACGCGGTGGCCACAAAACCCCTCAGAGTGAGGAAGGCTGTGCCCAAATCATGACAGTTCCATCAAGGACATCTTGGTGGATGTGGCCATTATGAGTTACAGTTGTGAATCTGTGAGGATTAAATAATTCAGGCTTGTCACTGTTACCACGACACCTGAAACATTATCATTAAGAATAGACATCATTACACTATGTGAAACACATCAAGATTCCCCTCAGTAGCAGTTACAATTAACATCTATTATCTAAGAAAATATATTTTATCAAGAAGCCACTGTTTGACCAATTTCTTTGGCGGGGTTTAGAGTAGCCAGCAGGAGTCACCATCATTGATTTTTAATGTTTTGGAAGGTTTCCTGGGAGACTTTGAGAGGAGCAAGCTGAAGCAAGAAAATGTCAAAGTCCAGATGCTTGCTGCCCCGTTTCTGCTTCTCTTGCTGTTTGCAACACTCTTCTTCCCACAATCTCTACTTGCCATGCTGAAAACTATGGTAGGGAAGATGCTGCCCATAGTGTCCAGTTGTATATTGTCTCAAAACCAGTCACCTGCACCCAAAGTCTGTCTTTAGGAAACATCCATTCCAGTTTCCTAAAGGGGAGAGTCCAGGTGATTGAGCTTTACACAAGGCAGGTCCAATCACTTGTGGGCTGTGATCTATCACCTGCTTAAGGACATGCTCACAAGACACAAACCTGATCTCAGTTTCAAAGCAAGGAAATCTGTGAAGCCTGAGAAGTGTCCACATAGGCTGTTTATACAACCACTATGAATCACATAGTTCTTAAATCAAAATTTTATTTTGTTTTTCTCAGAAGGCTTTGGAAACACTTCAAAAACTGAAGTACTGGGTGAACTCCTGTCTTCCTGGCCTACTGTAATAATTCCTCTGTCCTCCAGGGGCCCAAAGCCTACACATTGGAGCCAACATATTAGAGGAAGCAGAAAAATCAGACTATTCTTGGGAGTTCTTGGTCTCTCTGGTCACATCATTGGAAAGAAAAGAAAGAGAGCACTTCACCAGATAGAAGTAATTAGATGGGGGAAAACAGCCTTCTTTCCTCACATTCCCCTTAGGACTTTCCAAGGGCCACCTCCTCCCTCCCTCAACAGCCTCAGAGCAATCATGGACACTGTGGCTAGTAGCCATGTCTCAGCCTTCACTTGTAGTCAGCTGCCCATTTCCTGGTAGTTCCAAACTATGGGAGCCTAGTAAAGCAAGCTCTAAAGAATGCTGGAGTAATATTGAGCTCTCAGGCTGTTTGCTGGTGATGATAATTTGAGTTGGGTAGACCAGAGGGACTTATCCATGAAACTAGGAGATAAAATCCTGATAAATGAAGCATTGTTTCTTAAGAAAAGGTGCATAATTAAGAGGGTTGTAATCCAACCAACACTTGCAGGCCAGAGTGCTTCCTGCCTGTGGTAGATGTTCCTACAAGCAAAGGAGCCACTTTGATTATAAGAAAGATAAGGAATTGTCTTCGTTGGTGTTTCTATTGCTGTGAAGACACCATGACCACTACAACTCTTATAAATGAAAATAATTAATTGGGGCTCGCTTACAGTTTCAGAGGTTTAGTTCATTATCTTCATGGTGGTGTGCAGGCAAACACGGTGCTAGAGAAAGTGCTGACAGTTCTACATCTTGATCTGCAGGCAGCAGAAGCAACTCTGTGTCATACTTGGCATAACTTCAGCATAAGAGATCTCAAAGCCCACGCCCACAGTGACACACTACCCCCAACAAGACCATACCTACTCTAACAAAACCATATCTCCTGATTGTGCCACTCCCTGTGGGAGCTGTTTTCTTTCAAACTGCCACAGAAATGAACTTTGCTAATGGAGAGGTTTGACCTGGATGAGGAACTAGACCTGAGAGATGCCAAATATCAGATCTGACTTCAGGAATCCACTGAAAGGAAGGAACAAAGGGTATCAGGACTCTACCCACTTCAGGCCTCCACTCTAGGTCTGCAGTTCTGCTAGATACAAAGTGAGTAAGGTCAGCGATTTCCAGGAGGAAAGTACCAGAAAAAGTCAAGCTGCACAGCATGTAATTTAAAATACAGCAGTAAACCTTAAGCTTAATTCAAGGAATCCTACGGTATTACATTTTTTCTACTCCAAGGGTATCAGTGATCCTTATAGAAATATCAAATTGCTTCTGATATGCATATTTTAGGGCCCATCATGGGTAAACCACCACTGTAACCAGTCAGGGAAAAAGGAAGAATCCCCAACTCTCAATGCTGGTCTCTAACTCTGGCCCCGCCTCTCAAGAAGCTGTGGGATTGGGACAAGTAACTTGAACTTTTTTGGCTTTCGGAAGTCACAAGGAAAAGGATGGTTCCTCACTGGGTGGCAGTAAGGTTCAAATGAAATGTCCAAGCGTGTCACAAATGGTGGGACATGGCATAGCACAGGGAGATCCTCTGTGCTGAAATATTCGCTAGGTTATTATGTATGGACATGTGGGGTAGCACAAGACAGCAAGAGCTTCTTCTGCTCTATTAAAAAGTGCTTAGGGAACTGATCCCTACTGCAAACCTCTTCATCATGGAGGAAGTAATCTTTCCTGCCCAAAGGTCTCAAATTCATAGTAGCCTACATACCGTGAACACAATGCAAATACATGGTAAATAAAACATGTTGGCAATAAAGAAAGGATTTCATGTGGTTATAAAAGTGAAGCTGAAGGTCATTCGATTCAGGCAGCCTCATCACTGTGATGGTTTAAAGAAACTCCATCTTCTGCTATCTTGGTATCTCATAACTGTTTGTTTCTGACTCAAGCTCCTAAAAGATAAGTTTCCTATAACCTTGACTCCTTGACTCCCACCCTTAGATGTACAGCCATGACTACCTGCTCATTATGATATGATTAACTGCTGATTTTTGTTTTTGTAACCTACTTATACAGACATTCAAGGACCTTCTTGTGGTCTTTGCCTAAGTAGTTGGGGAGGAGAGGAGAAACTTCAGTCAGAATGTAATATATGAGAGAAGAGAAACAAACGAACAAACAAATAAATAAAAATAGAAAAACAAAAATTTCTTCCTTCATCTACTTCTCTGTACTGCACATCACTGATTCAGCTTAGAGACTGCAGCTCTGCTAGCAGTTTTGATAAATTCAGCTAATTATAATCTAAATTGAGCCTGGAGGTTTTTCCCCAGGAGTTTTGAACTCCATAGCACCACAGACTAGGAAGTTAGAGAAGTAGCCAACTTTCAAAGGAAGAAGGAAAAGGAATAAGGTTGATAAGATGTACCAAAGAAAATTTTTTGGATTTCACAAATTTAAACAAAACTTTGTGGGTAAAAATCAAATGTGAGAAGTTTGTAAACAGTATTTTACTTTGGATCATGTTGCAAAATTGAAGTATAAAGAATTTAATGTTGGGCAATCAAATAATTTTGTTGAAAACTTTTATTTTTACATGCAGTTAATTTGCCGGTTATGGTAATAAAAATCTTCAGTCCTAGCACTCAGGCTTAGACAGAAGATTAAGAGAAGCTCCAAGTCAGTGGGGTACACAAAGATGCTGTGCTTCAACAATAGAGAAGTAAGAATTAATCCAGTTCCTACAGACCTCCTTGCATGTCTGCCTGGATGTCTCCCAGGCAGACTGTCCTCTCCCCAAACTTCCACAGTCTCTCACTATCTCGGCTTCCCCCAACTCTACCCCGAGTCCCATGCCATCCTTCTTGCTGGGCCCCAGTCTCCCACAGGGGCAGAGACTCCCTTCTCTGCCAGAGACCAAGCAGATTGGGAGAAGTCCAGGTAGGCTGCTTGCACACCAAACTCCTCCACTTTTCAATACCTTGGCACCACTGCCCACCTTATCACCAATCCTGTGTCCTCCTAGTTGTCTTACTCCAACTTCCAAGAGGAGTGGAGACTCCGTGCTCTTCCAGAGACCAAATAGACAAAGAAAAGCCCAGGCCATACAGACCAGAAGGCCAGAGAGTAAGCAGAAACCAAGACAAGACACCCATTCAACAAAGACAAACTAAGAAATTGGACCCTAGACCTTTAAGTACCCCAAACCCAGATGTCTAAAGGCCAGTGTAAGACCACAAGAAGCAACAGCCAAGGCAATATGTCACCTCCAGAACCCAGCTGTCCTACTACAACAAGCCCTGAACATTCCAACACAACAAAAGCACAAGAAAAAGACCTTACAACCAATTTTATGTAGATGCTTGAGGTCCTTAAGGAGGAAATGAATAAATTCTTTAAAGAAATTTGGGAAAATATAAACAAATAATTGAAGGAAATGAATAAATCCTTTAAAGAAAGAAAAATACAGTTGAAGGCTACAAATAAAATTGTTCAAGACCTATTCTAGAAAATGGAACTAAAGGCAATAAAGCAAATACAAACTAAGGAAATCTTGCAAATGAAAAATCTAGATAATTGAACAGGGGCAACAGATGCAAGCACCACCAATAGAACACAAAAGATGAAAAAGAGAATCTCAGAAATAAAGATAAAATAGAAGAAATTGATGCAGCAGTCAAAAAATGTTAAATCTAAGAAGTTCTCAACCAAAACAAAACAAATCCAGGAAAACCGGGGCACTATAAAGGCCAAATCTAAGAATAACAGGAATAGAAAAAGGAGAAGATTCCCAGATCAAAGACCCAAAACATATCTTCACCAAAATCATAGGAGAAAACTTTCCTAACCTAAAGAAGGAGATAACTCTAAAGAGACAAGAAGCTTTCAGAACAACAAACAGATTGAAAAGAAAGTCCCTTGTCATATACTAATCAAAACACTAATCTTACGGAACACAGAAAGAATATTAAAAACTGTAAGAAAAAAACAAGCAACATATAAAGGCAGACCTATTAGAATTTCACCTAACTTTTCAATGGAAATTCTAAAAGCCAGAAGGCCCTAGACAGATATCTTGTAGACTCCGAGATACACAGGTGCCAACCCAGACTACTATACCCAGCAAAACTTCCAATCACCATAGATGGAAAAAGCAAGATATTCTATGAGAAAGTCAATTTTAAACAATATGTATCTATAAATCCAACCCTACGGAGGGTGCTAGAAGAAAAATTCCAACCTAAGGAGGTTAACTATACCCATGAAAACATAGGAAATAAGTAATTTCACACCAACAAATCAAAAGAATGGAAACACACACACACAAATACCACCACTAACAACAACAAAATAACAGGGATTAGCAATCATTGATCATTAATATTCCTCAATATCAATGGACTCAATTCCCTAATAAAAAAGACAAAGGCTAGCAGGGTGGATGTGAAATCAGGATCCATCCTTCTGTTGCATATAAGAAACAAAATTCAACATCAAAGACAGACATTACCTCAGAGTAAAGGGTTGAAAAAGACTTTTGGGTTCAAGCAAAGGGATTCAAGAAGCAAGACTGTATAGCGATCCTAATACCTAACAAAGTAGACTTCCAACCAAAATTAATGAAAAGAGATGAGAGAGGACACTTCCTACTCATCAAAGGAAATTTCACCAGGATGAAGTCTCAATTCTGAGCATTGATGCCTCCAAATGCAAGGGCACACATATTTGTAAAACAAACATTACTGAAGCTTAAATCACACATCAAACTCCACACAGTAATACTGAGAGACTCTAACACTCCATTCTTACCAATGGACAGGTCATCCAGACAGAAACTAAACAGAGAAATAATGGAACCAACAGCCATTATGACTCAACTGGGCCTAACAGCTATCTACAGAATATTTCACCCAAACACAGAAGAATATACCTTCTTCTCAGCACCTCACGGAACCTTCTCCAAAACTGACTACATACTTGGTCACAAAGCAAGTTCAACAGATACAAGAAAATTAAAATAACCCCTTGTATCTTATCAGACCATTGTGAATTAAAGCTGAATTTCAACAAAAATAGAAACAACAGTAACCTGAAAACTCATGGAAACTAAACAACTGTCTACTGAATGATTACTGGGTCAAGGAAGAAATTAAAAAATAAATTAAAGACTTCCTAGAACTCAATGAAAATGAGTGTACAACATACCTATACTTATGAGATACAATGAAATTGGTGCTAAGAGGAAAATTCATAATACTAAATGCCTTCCTAAAGAAATTAGAGAGGCCCCATACTAACAACTTAACAGCACACTTGAAAGCTCTAAAACAAAACAAAGCAAACACACTCAAAAGGAGTAGAGAGTAGAAAATAATCAAACTCGGGGCTTAAATCAATAAAACAGAAACAAAAAAGACAATGCAACCAATTAATGAAACAAAGAGTTGGTTCTTGGAGAAAATCAACAAGATAGACAAACCCTTATTCAAATTAACTAAGGCAGAAAGAAAACATCCAAATCAACAAAATCAAAAACAAACAGGGAGCTATAACAATAGACACCAAAGAAATACAAAGAATCATTAGGTCAAACTTTAAAAATCTGTACTCCACAAAATTGGAAAATCTAAAAGAAATGAAATTTCTTGATACCATGTATCAAAATTAAATGAAGATCAGACAAGCAATTTAAACGGACTTATAACCCTAAGGAAATAGAAGCAGCCTTTAGAAGTCTTCCAACCCTGCTCCCCCGCCAAAAGCTCAGGGACAGATAATTTTAGCATAGAATTCTACCAGAATTTCAAAAAAGAGCTAATACCAATACTCCTCAAATTATTTCACAAAATAGAAACAGAAGGAACATTACCAATTTCTTTTCATGAGTTACCCTGATACCCAAACCACATAAAGACTCAACAAATAAAGAGAATTACAGAACAATCTCCCTCATGAACATTGATGTAAAAATACTCAATAAAATACTGACTAACTGAACCCAAGAACACATAAAAAAACATCATCCACCATGATCAAGTTGGCTTCATCCCAGAGATGCAGGGATGATTCAACATGCAAAAAATAAAAATAAAAAAAAACCTGTCAATGTAAATCATCATATCCAACCTGAAATTAAAAAAAAAAAAAAGGAAAACATGAGCATCTCTTTAGATGTTTGAAAAAGCCTTTGATGAAATCCAACACCCCTTCAAGATAAAAGTCTTGGAGCAGCCAGGGATTCAAGGGATATTCCTAAACATAATAAAAGCAAAATACAGCAAGTCAATAGCCAACATCAAATTAAATGGGGAGAAACTCAAAGCAATTCCACTAAAATCAGGAACAAGACAAGCCTGTCCACTCTCTCCATATCTACTCAATGTCATAATTGAAGTTCTAGCTAGATCAATAAGATAACTTATCCCCCAGAGATCAAGGGGATACAAATTGGAGAGGAAGTCAAAATCTCATTATTTGCAGATGATACGACAGTATACATAAGTGACCCCAAAATTTATCAGGGAACTCTTACAGCTGATAAAAAACCTTCAGCAAAGTAGTTGAACACAAGATTATTTTAAAAAAAATCAGTAGCACTCCTATATACAAATGACAAATGTACTGAGAAAGAAGTCAGGGAAACAACACCCTTCACAGTAGCCACAAATAATATAAAATATCTTGGGCTAACTCTAACCAACAAGTAAAAGGCTTGTATGAGAAAACTTCAAGTCTTTAAAGAAGGAAATTGAAAAAGATATCAGAAGATGGACAGACCACCCACGCTCATGGATGGATATGATTAAAATAGCTAAAATGGCCATCCTACCAAAAGCAATCCACAGATTAAACACAATCCCAATCAAAATTCCAACACAATTCTCTACAAACTCTGAAAGAACAATACTTCATATGGGAAAATAAAAAAAAACCAGGGTAGCTAAATAAAATAACTTCCAGAGGTATCACAATCCCTGATTTCAAGCTGTACTATAAAGCTGTAGTAATAAAAATCATAAGGTATTGGCATAAAAACAGATAGGTTGTGATCAATGGAATCAAATCAAAGACATAAATCCAAATACCTATGGACACCGGATATTTTGATAAAGAAGCCAGAAATGTACAATGGAAAAAAAGAAAGCATGAACAAATGCTGCTGGTCTAACTGGATGTCAGTGTGCAGAAGAATGCAAATAGATCCTTACCTATTACCCTGCACAAAACCCAAGTCCAAGTGGGTCAAAGACCTCAACATAAAACCAGTTACACTGAACCTGATAGAAGAGAATATGGGGACTAGCATAGGAGACAATTTCCTGAACAGACACAAAGATTAACAAGGACAGCATCAATAGGACAAAAAGGCAGCCTACAGAATGGGAAAAGATTTTCACCAACTCCACATCTGATAGAGGGCTAATATCCAAAATATATAATGAATTCAAGAAACTAGACACCAACAGGCTAAAGAATTCAATTTAAAAATGGGATACAGATTTAAACAGAGAACTCTCATCAGAGGAAACAAAAACGGCTAAGAAATACTTTTAAAGTATTCATCATCCTTAGTCACCAGGGAAATGTAAATCAAAACAACTCTGAGATTCCATCTCACACCTGTCAGAATGGCTAAATTCAAAAAACACAAGTGACAGTTCACATTGGTGAGGATGCGAACCAAGGGGAATGCTCCTCCATTGCTGGTGAGAGTGCAAACTTCCATAGCCACTTTGGAAACCAATACAGCAGTTTCTCAGAACATTGGGAATCAATTTATCTCAAGATCCAGCAATACCACTCCTGAACATGCAACCAAAGGACACTCCGTCATATCACAAGGACAGTAATAGCCAGAATTAGCAGCAGTAATAGCCAGAAACTGACAACAATCTAGACATCCCTCAACTAAAGAATAAATAAAGAAATTGTGGTACATTTACAAAATAGAATCTTACTCAGCAGTAAAGAACAATGCATGCAATTTGCTGGCAAATAGATGGAACTAGCTATGTACTCACTTATAAGTGGATATTAGCTGTAAAG
Organism: Ondatra zibethicus; assembly: GCA_004026605.1. Lineage (NCBI taxonomy): Eukaryota > Metazoa > Chordata > Mammalia > Rodentia > Cricetidae > Ondatra > Ondatra zibethicus. The sequence continues at coordinate 168,840 of PVIU01001524.1, read as the reverse complement.
TAAAGGATAGCCAAAGAATAATTCACAGACCTAAGGAAGCTAAATAACAAGGAAAACTCAAGTGGGGAGCATATGAATCTCCCTGGGAAGGAGGAAAGAGAATAGATACAGGTGGAAGAGGAAGGAGGGGCATCAGGAACAGGAGGGATCAGGTAAGGGGAAGATGGAGGGAGAGACAATTGTAATTGCAGGGGGTGGGTGAGGGAGCATCTCAGGGATGAGCTAAAAACCTAGTGCAGTGGAAATTCCTAGAAATCTAAGAAGGTGAACCTAAGACTCCTAGCAATGGGACTGAACTGGCCATCTCCTGTAACCAGGCAAGACTTCCTATGGAGGAATAACATACTAACCAGCCACATAAACTTCAACCTACAATTTGCCCTGCCTACAAGATGTGCTGGAATAAGGGTGAAGCAGAGATTGTGGGAGTGGCCAACTAATGATGGCTTCAACTTGAGCTCCATGCCACAAGAGGGAACATACCCCTGATACTGCCTGGAGAGCAGGAACCCAGAGACTGGACAGCCCAGTGACCTGGACACACACACACACACACACACACACACACACACACATCAATAAAATGATTTTTACTGATATTCTGCTATACTCATAGATTGGTGCCTATCCTAACTGTCATCAAAGAGGCTTCATCCAGCAACTGATAGAAACAGATGCAGAGACTCATACCCAAACATTAGACAAAGCTTGGAGAATCCTGAAAAATATGAGGAAGAAGGACTGTAGGAGCCAGAGGGGTGAAGGACACCACAAGAAAACCCTTAGAAGGTCTGCCCTCCTCTGAATAGCAACAGAGTAGGAATGGATGGTGGGGACAGAGAGGAGGTGTGTAGGGAGAGGCTGGGAGGAGAGGAAGGATCAGAAACAGCGTGCATTTGGATTATAAAAATAAATAATAAATAAATATTTAAAATTTAAAATAATTAGGTCAGCATTCAGGAGGCAGAGGCAGGTGAATCTCTTGAGTTCAAGGCCAACCTGGCCTACAGAGCAAGTTCCAGTACAACCAGGGCTACACAGAGAAACCATGTCACAAAAACAAATCTAAAAATAAAAAGGAATTGTTGATAAAACAAACTGTTTAGTTCAACATAACACAAACTTATTTTATAAATTTTAGATTAATTTTCAACAAACCTATTTGTTGATTTAGGTATTATTTTTATGTTTGCTATGATCACTTTCAAGTGTCTATTTTCCTATTATCGACATTTTTAGATAATGAGGATTTTTATGTAATTATAGAATTAGTGCTGCTATTTTTACTATTTCCTAGTCTCCTGTAATGGAAATTACATTGACAGCTCTCTAAAGCCCAAAGGAGGAAAGGAAGGAGCTTCCAGGTTTTGGGTATCAGTCTGCCAAAATCAAAGCCAATATGACTTGGAAACAGTACAGAAAGAAGAAAGTCTAACTGGGCAGGAAGATTTCCTATCCACCTGTGTACAGTGCCCCAGGAAAGGAAAATACAACGATTAACACGAGAGGAGAAAATCAAGGCTTCCATCCCTAAGGTCCTCAGGCTGGGCCAGTGTCTTTGGCTTGTCAGTTATACACACCTTTACTCCCACCAATGGTTCAGTTATACACACCTTTACTCCCACCAATGGTTCTGTTATACACACCTTTACTCCCACCAATGGTTCTGTTATACACACCTTTACTCCCACCAATGGTTCTGTTGTCTCCTCCCCAAATTTAGGAGAACCAAACGACCATCAAAATACTTGAAGTTTCAGGGCACTTTTGATAGAATTTTTAAACAGACAATGATGCTATTGTTATTACCTCATAGGAACAATGGGCCCGTCTTGACCATCAAGGAGGAATTCAGCACGTCAAAGGTCATAGTATTTAGTATTTACTGTAGTTCCCAAACCATTATTTGAAAAAAAAAAATGTCTGTAAAAGATTGGATCTTAGAGCATGGGCCAGGAAAGCCTGAGCTCAGATCACAGCTCCATCACCACGGTTGTGTGACCTCAAATAAGTTATCCAAACTGTCTGAGCATCTAGCTCCCTGTCTGTAAGTCTGTAAAAACAGAACTATGTCTTCCTGGTGTCTTAGGTCAAATAATCTACAAGCAGCCCTTGTGGTTGTTTGAATAGGAATGACCCCAATAGGCTAATACATTTGAATGCTTGCATAAGCTAATATATTTTAATGATTGGTCATTAGGGAAGACACTAATTGACAGAGATTAGGAGGCAAGACCTTGTTGGAGTAGGTGCAGCCTTATTAGGGTAGGTGTGGCCTTGTTGACTAAAGTGTCACTGGGGGTGGACTTTGGGGTTTCAAATGCTCAAGCCAGACCCAGTGTCCCTCTTTTCCTGTTGAGTGTGGCTCCGAATATGGAATTCTTAGCTCCTTCCCCTGCACCATGTCTGCCTGCATGCTGCCATGCTCCCTGCCATGATGATAATGGACTAAACCTGTGAACTGTAAGCCAGCCCCAGTTAAATTCTTTCCTTTATAAGAGTTGCAGTGACCATGGTGTCTCTTCACAGCAACTGAACACTGACTAAGACACCCGTACAAGGAAGGTATGCCAGTCTTGAGGTCTTCCCTTCCTGGGCTTCCAAAACCCGTGCTTTGATCGATCCTTGGCAGGGAGATCAGTCAGTCCGAGCACTCTTGCTCCCTAAACAGTGGGCAAAGAGGCTCTAGGCAGAGCACAGCTCTGAGTCATAGGCAATGTAGACATGGTGAGAGGCCCAAGGGTCTGGGCAGAAGTTTCTGGGCTCTGAAATAGAATTGGTTCAATGGTGTTTGTGTCAAATCCCTGACACAGTGTCTGGTGTGAATAAGGAGCTGCCGGAAGTTGAAAACAGCAGTTCCCTGGAGCAGTTTGTGCCAAGGAGTATTGTGAATAGTGATCCAAACCTGTGGTGGAGGGAGTGGAAGAGTCCATCCTGCTAGACAGGAAAGATAGGGCACCTTCACTCAACCCACTTTTCAAACAGCACGCTGTGCCCTGGATGCTTTATGTGACTTTCCTCATTTAAACCTTATAACAGCCCCAAAAGAAGATAATAAGACTTTACATTAGTTCTATAACTAGAGGCTGATACAGAAAATTAGAATACATTTGCTGCTGTCACACAGCTACAACACCGTAGAGCCAGTACTAACCTACACTTCAGACCTTGTTCCAAAGAATAACCTTCTACCCAACCTCAGAGGGACCCCTGAAAGATGATTGGCAGATATGCCTACCACCTGCTCAGCATTTTCTGAGCAAGCAATGGACCAAGCTAAATGCCATGTCTGAGTTTCCTTGAAATTAGGGTTCACCAATAAAACCAACCAATCTGGTGGGGCCTCTTTAAATTAAATGGATTGGAATTCCCTTAGGCTTGACCCCTTCCCTGCCGTGTGTTCCCTGCGGAGAACACGGACGCCAGGGCTGGTGCTTGAGAAGCCATTTTGAACCATGGGAGCCAGAAGCTTATAGATAAATTACGAACTACGCGTCTTATCTAGATAACTGATCTAGATGAAATTGAACCTGTATGTTATTTAAACTACTGTTGTTAACTGGTCTGTTTCTAGAAACTAGGCAAAATCTTACCAAGCACAGATTGCATAATATTTATCAGCTCTTTAAGGAAGACCTTATTATCCCAAATCAAGTCAGCCACCCCACTTGCCCCAGGCCATCTGTCTAGGAAGAATGCACTGTATTTCCATGCTGCAAGACTGAATCCAGAAAGTTCTCTCTCATCCCTCTCAGATGCACATCCATAGCCAATCAGACATGAGCAGTCCTAAGTTCCAGAACTCCAAAGCAGGTGTGATTGCTTACCTTCAGAAACTGGAGGTACATACTGAAAGACAGGGTCCCTGAGACCCCGAGGTCTCTACCAGAAGCACCTAGGCTTCTGTGTTACCCACAGACAGAATCCAGCTTCTTCCAGTAACTACATCGTACAGCCCCCAAATTCCTACTACACAGAACGTTGTTCCTGTTACTGTAACTGCAAGAAATGGCATATGACTTAAAGGACTTCATCTGTATCCTGCCATCCGCAGGAGGAGTCAGTCAGAAACTGTGGACAATAGCAGTCTATCCAGTCCAGACTAAGCAGATTGCTTACATAATCAGGAATGGTTTGTCAAAGCAAATTTCACATGCAACTGATTCTATCACCTTGGGATTCTCTGACAGAATAAATAATCACTGTACACATTTTTGTTAGTTATGGCTCATTGGAGATGGATTTTTGGAAATGGCATTCTGGAGGCTCCGTGTCTGTCAATGCTTGTCCTAAGCATGGTGAAGTTTCCAGATGGGCTTTCTAACAAAAGGTGACTGGCATTGGGGGTGGGGTGCAGAGAGAGCTCGGAAGACCGGAGCTCAGTTTTAGAGCAGGCAGCTCTAAATGCTGGGGGGGGGGGAGTTGGGATGATGTTTCTTTACAGAGTACAAACTTGATCAGAGCTCTGAAGAATGCTGTTGACTTAAGCATTGTAAGTCCTAGCCTCAAACTGCCACCTTATTTCTGCACCTTTTCTGTGTCTCTCTTGTCTGTTTCACTCCAAGGAACATGTGATGAACTCACTGGAGCTACCTAAACGTAACAAATGGGCTTAGTTGGAAAATGGTTTTGCCAAATAACCAAACTGCTGGCAAGTCGCTGTGCTATCTCCAAGCTCTCATCAGGGGCACTCTTTCACTTAGAGGACAACTGACCCTCCGCACAACTAGGGGGCAGAGAATGGTCACCAGCCTCCGTCCCACCCCTATCCTGCAAGACGCACACAATACTGGAACTGGTACACAGTAGTCACTCAACACACAAATTAAGTAAATGTGAATGTCCACAGCCCCATCTGGGGCTTCTTCTAAATGTTACTGTTTTTCAGCTGTGAGAATGGCCTCTCAGGCCCTCATACCCAATCTTTATCTACAGTCCATGCTTCAGGGTATAGTCTCCCAACTAGCAGCACAGGCAGAGTGGAAGGTTGTGAGGCAGCGGAACTAACCCTTCCTATGTAACCTAGCAAGTTGGTACTGAGAGTTATCAAGAGCATGACATCAGGAAAAAACAAAGACACAAACAGGTCAACTCATCCAAATCATGCTTATGCTTTTGTGAAACATCTGATGTATCAATATTAACTTTCCTCGCAAAAAAAAAAAATGCCTTTTCTTTCCTCACACTTGCATGCAGTTGGTAATAAAATAAACATACATTTGAATATCTAACTTACAGCATCATTGTGTCATCCACAAAGAAAAGTTTGTGTGTGTCCAGTGGAACTTGGTCCTCATCAGTGTGTAGACAGGATGAATTCCAGTCATTTATGACTATTTTTAAACAGGTCTGGGGTTCTGCCTGGTGAGTTATTTAAGAGTCTTAGGTAAAACTATAAGTCCAGGCCCTGGTGGAAATGGTTCTGACTTCTATAGACTAAACTTAGCCACAGCTGTAATGTTAAGCTGAATAACTGGCGGCGGTTTTGTTCCCTCTGAACTTTGCTGCCTCAAGGGAAAAAAGGGGGAACCGTGTAGGAGAATTTCCGAACTCATCTAAGTGTGATATTCTAGGCTTCTAAATCCAGGAAGAGCAAGACAGAGGAGTGGAAATGGAAGAGGCACAGGGAGTATGGCTACGAGAATGACAACCTATCCAGTTCCCACAAAGGGACTGAAATGCTACCCATAGGGAAACGATGGGTGAAGAATGGGTTGCAGCTAACACCTCTATGAACTCGGCGACATTGCTGTTTAAGAAGGACCCACTTCTCAGTATCGACCAGGGAAGGATCCCACTTGGCCTTTAAAGCGCAAAGAGGAGAGGTTCCGTTTCTGGAGGAGTGGTTACCATGGTGAGGAACCAGGAACTCTCAAGTTCTCTCCAGAAGTTACACTAGTCAATTGCTTCCTCCAAGCCACCAGCATGAAAGAGGAGGAGGGGGAGCTGTGTGTAGCTCTCAGAGAGTCAACATCCACTGCGCTAGCCCTTGACTTACACTTACCCCTTGAAAAGAAAAGCTGCTGAGCTTTGGATATGTTTGTTAGGCCAAAGGAGGACTCTATAAAGAAAGCTTCTCTGATATAAACAATGGTTGGTCACAGACAGGGCAGCAAATTGGTACAGCCTGCACAATAGTGTTCTTACCCCACAGCCCACTGCCCAGAACTACTCCCTCATGAAATGCAGAAATCATGAAGAGCTTTGCTTATGTATTTCTCTTTCCAAGTTTCCTACCTTACCCCTCCAATCATCCCATACCCCCTATGTCTTGAATAGGAAGGATTCAATTAAATGGGAGGTCAGATGAGCTATTCCCATGATCCCATCCTCCTTCTGTGTTCCTGTGACTCCTAACGCTAAACCCCAACCCTAAGAAAGATGGTAGAACCATCTTGACACATGACTTGAGACACTCCATTAATATCTAGAATTTGGTCTGAGGATTTTAATTTTAACCCCATTTAGTACCAAGCATACTTTTTAGTAACAATCTACATTTAAAATATGAAAATCTGTGCTTGCTTTGGCAGCACATATACTAAAATATTAAAACCTACATCTGTATAGAATCTCTCTGTGTACCCCCTAGGTTTGTTTTCTAGTTGAATTCTAATATTTTACCCAGTTCTAATTGCCTAGACCACATTAGCCTCAAGAAAAAGCGTAAAAGAGGGGATACAGCCGGGAAGTGGTGGCGCACGCCTTTAATCCCAGCACTCGGGAGGCAGAGGCAGGCAGATCTTTGTGAGTTTGAGGCCAGCCTGGGCTACAGGAGCTAGCTCCAGGACAGGCTCCAAAGCTACAGAGAAACCCTGTCTTGAAAAACCAAAAAAAAAAAAAAAGAGGGATACAGTGAGGGATGAGTAACTCTGGAGACCTTATGAAAAAGCAACATGGAAACCTATTGTGTTTTGATTAAGAGTAGTCCCCACAGGCTCATAGATTAGAATATTTTGGTTACCAGGGAGTGGCACTAAAACAGGATTAGGAGGTGTGGCCCTGATGGAGAAAGTGTGTCTCTGGGAGAAGGCTTTGAAGTTTCAAAAAGCCCATTCCAAGCCCAGAGTCCCTCTCTTCCTACTGCCTACAGATCTCTCAGCCCCTTCCCCAGCACTGTGTCTGCCAGCAGGCCACCATATGACAATGGACTAATCCTTTGAAATTATAAGCAAACCCCAATTAAATGCCTTCTTTTATAATGCTTGCTATGGTCATGGTGTCTCTTCACAGCAATAAAACATTGACTAAGACACCTACTATTTGAAGAAGCTTCCTCAATTATAAACTTAACACATTTATAAAAAGAGTTTAGATGAAGCTATCCTGTAGCAGAGCAACAATACCCATACTAGATGCCATAGAGTAACAGTAAAAAGCCCAGTGCCCAGGTCTGGGTTCCCTCTTTTAGTAAGTTGACCAGTGAGTTCCCACAGTCCCCTCCTCCCTGAAACATTGCAAACTATTACCAGTGCTCTTGGTTACCCTCTAGAACAGTGATTCTCAACCTGTGGTTTGTGACTTCTGTGGGGACTGAATGGCCCTATCACACAGGCTGTCTAAAACCATCATAAAACAATTCACAAAGTTGCAAAATTACATTTATGGAGTCTCAATGAAAATAATTTCATGGTTGGGAGTCACCGCAACATAAGGAACTGGATTAAGAGGTCACGGCATCAGGAAGGTCAAGAACCACTGCTCTAGACCTTGACACAGCAGGGCAGCTACACGTATAAACCCACAGCGGTTATCACAACGTGCACAAAAAAAACTGTGTAAGCTCAAGCCAGACAAAATCTCAGCATAGAGAGGGGAGGTGAGCACCAAGTCTCGCCCTTAGCTGAAAGCAATTAATATTGGCAATTGATGGCTGCTAAGAAATTGATAGCTGCTAGGATGAGAGTTGGTTTTCTTTAAGGGTGTGTAGACTACTGATTGTGAGTAGCACAAATTGGACTTGATAGGTTTAAAAACAATAAAAACACAGTGTTAGGTGAGTAGAGAGGGAGCAGGCACGGGGGAAGTTGGTGAAGGAAGGCGAATGTAATCAAAATACATTGTACAAAATTCTCAAATGAAAATAAAGGAAAATGCAAAAATAAAAAAAAATGCAGTTTGTGGTGTAGCCCAGTGTTACAGCACTTGTTTAGCTGGTGCGGGGCCCTGGATTTGATCCCCAGAACTATAAAGAATAAAATTGAAGAGTGAAAAAGTAAAATAAAAATAAAGAAAAGAGAAAAATCAAGACCCAGCGCTAATTAACAAGGTCATTAGCAAACTACCATTACCTCCCTTTTGGTCATGTGTTGCACCTATATCATATCAACTACATTTTAACATATCAGCCATCTTCATTTATAAAGACAAGTATATAGATGGATGGTTGTGAATATATTTATTCACATAATTCACTATATGTCATATTTTTTGAACCAGAAACCTTTATCTTTATGGTCAAACTTATCCTATTTACAGTAACTATATGAGCCTGCTACATAGCCATTGCTAGATGATGACATTTAATTATTTATTTCTTCTGGTTTAGAAGCTTTGTTATGTTTTAATAATTCCTGAAAAGTTTGTGGGCCCTAGATAAGTAATGAATAAATTGCTCTACACTTCTGCCCCTTACCCCAAGAGCATCTTAGACAATCTCCAATCCCCTTTCTAGTGGATCTCAGAGACGCCAATCCTGTGGGCTAGCTGCTGTATAGACCACATTGCTGCTGTGGTCCCATCCAGACGACCCCACCTCTAAGATGGTCTTCCTTCTCTCAAGGGTTAAGGCTCCTGGTAGAGAAAGTTTACATAATTACATAAAATTCCCTGAACTTGAGGTGTTTCTGTGTGTCGTTTTCTGCCCTGCCCCCAAACAAGAGAGACTCAACACGGCTATTGCCTACGTAAGAAAATACTCCCTAGGTCAATCCAGCATCTCAGGGCTGACTCTACATCTCAGGATCATAGGAAGCCATTGTGACATTCCGGAGTGACCCACGCTCATATTTAGACAGAACTTTACCCTTTTCAGAGAACCTTTATGAAAAATAAATGATGCTATGACTCAGAAAGATGTCCTGTCCTCAGGATATTTTCTCTACTAAGAATAAAATCATTTCAGCCACAATTTCATCGTCGTAGGTACAATTTTGTACTGAAAGGATTTTCTGAAGGAAATTCCATTAAGACAATTTAATTCCTGAAGAATTCTCTTAAGTAGTCCAGTTAAATATTTTCCAGTTTTTCCTATCTCTATTCTTACTGTATTTCACAGAACTTATTTTTACTGAAGTCTGGGCTCTCCGTGGACATGTTATATAAATTTCAATCTATCAATCATAGTGGGTTTTTGTTGTACCAAAAAATTATGGTTGTAACCTTTACAACTTTTATAGACAATTATTTCTACAAAGTTCAATATTCTGAGTCAGATTCACACATCAGAATTTTACTTGGTACAGATTTTAATTTCATTCCCACCAGTGATGTTCACCATCTCCTACTATGAGACAGAATGGCACCCCTTTCAGAACACAACCATGTGTTTTTGCCCTCAAATATCCCAAGGCCCTGGCCTGTTGCAGAGTATTACCTTGTATACAATGTGTGCTAAGGACGTGAGTCCTGGAGCCAGACTATGGGGGTTAAGCTGGGAAAATAATCTTTATATTTTCTTATGTACTAAATGGAATCACTATTAGTGCCTAAGCCGTAAAGTTATCTTAATGACTAAAGTATCACACATGCAAAGGGACTCACACACATGACACATAGAAGTCATCTAAGAATTTGTAGCTCTTGTTATTGCTCCGACCACTTTTAAGACTATCAGTAAGAAACTATCCCAAGTCTCACAGCTTAAACCGTCTGATGCATGATCCTAATTAGTCTGAGCAATGAAAACCTGGAGTCAGATATCAGGGTGAAAGCTGAAAGATCAGGGAAGCAGAAAGGCAGCCTCAATCACTGAATCCTCAGACCGAATTGAGAGGGTGGGGAGGGGTGGGGGGATCCTGTCTCTAGGAATCCTCAGATGAAATAGAGCAATCCTATCTCTACCTGCCTCATATTCCTGTTGTGTTGGGATTAAAGGTGTGAGCCTCCCAAGTGATGGCATCAAAGGCATGAGATCCCAAGTGCTGGCATCGAAGGTATGAGCCACCAAGTACTGGCTCTGTTTGTCTTTGAGACTGGATCAATCTAGTGTAGCCCAGGGTGGCCTTGAACTCCTGATCTTCCTGCTTCCTCCTCCCAAGTGCTGGGATTAGAGGTGTGTGCCAACACTGCCTGGCCTCTGTGGTTAACTAGTGGCTAGCTCTCCCTCTGATCTCTAGACAAGCTTTATTTGTCAGAACACAAACAGACTACCATCAGCAGTGTATGTCTCAGCCCCTCTGCATCTCCTTTCGTTTGTCCCTTCACCTGTTCTCCCCCTTTGGCTATCGTGAACAGTGCTATGATTTAACCATAAGGCCCAGAACAGAAGGTCACTCGAATACAAGCAGGAATGAAATACTGATGCATAATATAGTTAGAATGAATGCTGAGAGCATTATGCTAAGTGAAAGAAGCCAGTGACAGAAGTCTGTCTCCATAGAAACGAAAAGCAGAACGAATTAGCGGGAGGAAGGGACGGAGGGTGACTGGCTAATGGAAAAACTGCTTTTGAAGAGATGGAAATGTCTTAAAACAAGTAAGGTGATGGTCACAGGACGTTGTAAATGTACTGTAAATGCCATCAAATTGCCATCAAGATGCCTTAAAAGAGCCAATTTTATGTGAATTTCACTTCAGTTTTAAAAATGACAACCAAAGCCGTTCATTATTTCTCGACATTCCTCCTCCCAACAGGAAGGCTGCTCTTCCACCTGTCGGAGTCAAGGCCTGGCTTTTTCAAACAGCAGGGCATAGGCACTAACCAAGCTTCCAATTGCTAGTACGCCAGCGACAAGCACAAATCACACATTCAGTACCACCATCAGCATGGGGTGAAAGTTGGATGAGGGTGTTGACACCAGGAAGCATAACACACTCGGAGCCATTCCTGTGACATCCTTTGACAGGCACCATTTGAATCAGCTACTCCAAGTGAGGCCTGGGTCTGAAATGATTCGCCTTCAACTATAGGACCTTCAGGCTGTGGCTGTAGAATAGGGAGATTCAAGATTTAAACATGCCCAGTCTCCTCAGAACAGAATGACACAGGACTCCTTCAGCAGCCCTACTTTTCCAGACTTCTCTCATATTTAATTTTGCTGGTTTTGATCAGAGTCCATTTTGCTCTCAACCCTGATCTCAATTTAATACGAAACAGACGAGTGGTCGGCAGGACAGATTCAATAACAGTCTTCAGTGTCCAACCCTGAGGGCTGTGGATTCACCACCCGGACATTCCTGGGGAGTTAATCCTATCAACAAGGTCCAGGGTCAGCTCTGCTGTGAAAGAACACCCCCACCCAGGCTGCCTGACAGGCAGAGTACCCATAGTGTGCTTAAAGATAACAAGATCTGTTTCCAAGAGACAAGTGACCACAACTGATGGAAGTCATGTAAGATTGGCACTGTCGTGACCCCCATGTCACAAGTGAAGAATACGCTGGAACACTGCCCTGCCCAAATGCCCTTTTTGGAACGAAAGACTCATTGCCTTCAGCTACCAACTCCTTCAGGCATCACTTTCCTTTCTGAAAAGTACACATGCATGGCCTTATGGCCGTGGTGGGTAGAGACCTCTGCAGGCAGTATATGCGCCACAGCTCAGTGAGCACTGCGGTTGTCCTATTCCTCTGTGTCCCTCTACCTCACACATATCATTCTATAATAAATATCCCAGAAGCCAATGCCATCTCCCGTCTGCTTCTAGAAATCCTATATGCTAGAAAGGATCTAAACCTTCTCAATATCCAACAAGGACCTGGATCTCGGGGGTGGGGCTCATCACCTCTGTAGACCAACCATGGTCTGGAGGCAGGCAGTGTGATGTATCAGGCAGGATAAGGATCTGCACGAATCACAGGATGCAGAGAAGCAACGGTTTATGCATCACATAGGATTCTTTCTCTTTTACATAAATATCTAGATTCTAGACCAGAACTGACAAGGGGAAGCCACAGAGCCCTCAGGAGCCTGAGCCCGCTTCCAGATCCCAGCTTTTCCATGGTCGGTATGCAGCCCACACTGATACACCAGACAGCAGAGGAGGGGAGTATAAGGACACAGAGTGAAGTGGTTACTCTGGATTTTCTTAAAGGAAAGTTCCCGGAAGCTGCTACCAGCCCAGGAGACAAAATGCCATCACATTGCCATCTGCAAAGCAAGTTGTAGAATCACACCTTCCTTTTGGGTGTCCGCCTTCCTCAGCTGGACTTTAGCTGGGAAATAACTACAGAAGAAGAGTGGAGGAGATTTTGATAGACACCCAACTGGTCTCAACTCACATGGTGCTCGGTTCTCATACAGGCCACTAACCAGTGAGAGAATAAGGGAATCATTGTATCTCTCCATGTAAAGGGTATGAGGCAGCCTCTCTGCTCCCCTCCTGGCAAGTCAGTGAGAAAACAGATGCCTGTAGATTTAAAGCTGGGCGTCTTTGTGCTTTGATCCACCGCATGCAAATATCCTTTCTTGGATATAAGATGCATTGAGCCCATTTTTTTTCAAATGTCCGTGTAGATGTAGGTGTAGCTGTGGGTAGCTGAGGTGGTAGGACACCCTCATCTTCCTTAGAGTTGATAACCGTGCTATAAAGTCGGAACTGCCCCAAGGTGATTTGCAATTTTCCCTTATGTGTTTGAAGACATTTAGTGCAATCTGTTTCTTGCTCTTGGTCACACGGTTGAGAATGGTTAGAGCTGCGGTATCTGCAAATAGAGAGAGAAGCTCCGTGATCTAGAAGGAAGTGGGTGAAGGGATGGGCGAGCCAGGCATGAGACAGGAAGCTGCCAGTGCACTGTTCCCCGTGGTCCTCAAGCACATACACTCACAAAGTGATTTTTTGTGAGTTGGATTTATCAAAACTGTGGGAAGCCCCGAGTTTTGAGCAGTGTGGGCTGATGTGAGTTGCACTGAGAATCAGCCACTAAACCTGCCAAGCCCTCAGAGTATAAGCCCTATTTCTGAAGGAAGATTTGGATTTTCAAAAACCAGGACTGGGAAGCCTGCCACTCTCTGAATGGAGCAGGAGTGGATAGGGAGGAGGTAGATGGGAAGCGGGGAGGAGAAGCTAAGGTTGGTATGTAAAATAAACCAAAAAAAATGTTATTTAAATAAAATTAAAAAAACAACAAACAGGACCTAAAGGTCTAAGTTTAAGAAACTTCTTTCAAACCACAGGGTAGTTTGTGGGGCATAAAAGTTCCAAAGCCCCAAAGCCTTTAAATGGACTGGAAGTTTTATTGTCAAATTAAGGATCAGAAAACTCAGGAGTCAGCTCAGTCAGTAAAATGCTTGCTGTGCAAGCATGGGGAGTTGACTTCAGATCCCTGGCACCCATGTAAAATGCCAAGGTATGTATCAGTGGCATGGGTCTGCAATCCAGTGCTAAGGAGTCAGGAAGGGTGGATCCCTTGAGCTGGGTGGCCTGCCCACTTAGACTAATCAGTGAGCTGCAGGTTCAATAGGAAACCCTGTCCCATAAAAATAAGGTGAAAAAGCTATTGAACAATAAACTCCATGTCAACCTCTGGCCTCCTCACATGGGCAAGTTCACTCTCCCTCATAGACACACCAGGAAAATGGTCTTCAGAGAGGTCAAACAACTTGCCCAGTATCCTGCAGCCAAGATTCAAACCCTTTTGTGTCTTGTTGCAAAGCCAGTGCTTTAACCACTAATGTCACACTGTCCTGTTCCTTTGTTCCTTCCAACGTCCATCCCGCCCTGGTCCCACACATATTCCAATGCCACCTATGACTGGAGGCATGGAATGGCCAGTTGACAAAAGCCCTTTTCTGAGATGACAGACAACTCCCCATTGTAGCTCCTGCATATTCATAGGTCACTATGAGTGCTAGTGGGCCTCTCCCTCTTTCCATGCAGGCAGACAGAAGGACTTCCAGAGGAGGGGCATGCAGACAGTGGCGGCCCTTTCTTCCAAAGGCAAAGAGAAGCCCAGCTCCAATCTACAAGAGCCCTGCAGCGGTGGAGCCAAGAACAAGGACTACGGAAGGGAGAGGCTCACAAACACAAGACAGGGAAAAACAAAGCTCTGCCAAGACCACACTCTGCAATAGAAGCCTCTCCCAGCTACATCCTAAGCTTGAATAAGCTTCGAATAGCACTGCCCTAGTCAGCCACAGGGTAGGGAGCTGTCAACGTTTCCATAAGAAAGTTCTTGTTCTTGTGCTGAAAATGGAGTAAAGCATTGGGAGTTTATTTTTGGTTGAGATTCTTCCATGTGAACCACTTTTTACTTCACTTTCCATTGACAGCTGGCTGTCCAGGGACTAGCCACTCCCCAGTTTACACCCTTCAGAAAGTATCAAAGCTAGCTCCCTAGCTGTAAAAGTGGGGTTGCTGTTGCTCAGAGCCGGGGTGATCTTGCAGCTGAGCAGGGATTCCCAGCACAGGCTCCAGGCTACTGCACACTTCCCTGTCCTTGGTGCCAGCTGTCCCAAGTCTCACTGGGTACTTGCAGTTTCCTCCCAGAAGGGTGAGCAAGCAGCACAGGCTGCAACAGCTGCAACTCCATGCTTCAGGCTGGCCCAGAGGATGAGAACTAGCCCTGTTCAGTAATGGCATGTCCTTTATCTGCTGCAGCCTTGCTCCCATACCCGTCCTCACCATGTCTTTAGTTTCGCCATTCTTGACTGTTCGTGCAGCTCTGGTTCACCATCTCCCCTTCCAATTTCATGAGGCCACTTTTTAAAAGCATCTTCCCATAAGACCTGTCAGGTTCTTTTTTTAGTTGTTCTGGTGTTACCGTGGGCTCTAAAATCTCCTCCTCTGCCACAGTGTCTCCCCTCAAAGCCTCTATGGGTTTCTCAGGTTCTGTGGAGCTGCTCCATAGTCCCTGGGGTGCTGGTGGCCACTGCCATCTTCCCAAGATAATTCGACAATTTTGCATCCCTCTCTTAACTAGCACTGTCCAGTGTTGGGAGGTGACCATCCACCTGCAAACCCTCTACATCCACAGTCATGAGGGGTAACCTTTGATGCATTACTGGCCAATGGAGTGCAGCGATGAGAAAGATGAACCACAGAAGCGCAAGTCTCAAGCGCAGGGGCTGTGCACAACTCATATGTAAAGAGCTGTGCACAGCAGGGCTCCAGAAACACAGACTGAAGCCTGCAGTTAGGTCAACAGTGAC
Source organism: Ondatra zibethicus (assembly GCA_004026605.1). Taxonomy (NCBI): domain Eukaryota; kingdom Metazoa; phylum Chordata; class Mammalia; order Rodentia; family Cricetidae; genus Ondatra; species Ondatra zibethicus. The sequence continues at coordinate 153,531 of PVIU01001524.1, read as the reverse complement.
AGTGTCTGTACTGAACACTACAGGCATTTTCTAGTCAGTATTCCCTAAGCAGCACTATGTGGCAAATACTTGTGTAGCATTCACATTGTGATAAGCTAAGAACAATTGAAAGTACACAGGGAGGTTTTTTATTGATTTTTATTGATCTCTACATTTTTCTCTGCCCTCTCCTCTCTCCTCTCCCCCTTCAACCCTTCCCCAAGGTCCCCATGCTCCCAATTTACTCAGGAGATCTTGTCCTTTTCTACTTTCTACTTCCCATGTAGATTAGATCTATACACAGGAAAGTTTGTGTAGATGCCATTCAAACTCTTCCCCACTTTATATAAGGAATGTCGGCATCCTCTAATTTTAGTGTTCTTGGAGTTCAGGAACCAATTTCTCATGACTAGCGAGAGATGATAGTATGTGAAAAGTGGAAAATCCCATTTTAAAGTTCTCAGGTCATGTCATCTGCCACCATCTCTCTGCCTCCTGAAGATGCCTTTGCCAGATGTAAGCAGGATCCACTGCCTCGTTTTCTATGTTTTTCAGTCTCACGTCACCATAGACAGCGGTCTCTTTATGGATTATCTGTTCCCCAAAGGAACACCAGAATAAAATAACAAGGAAAAGTACAAAAACCTTAGAGAAGAATAGTAATTAAATAAGGATTAGACTGTGGGTTATTTAAGTGGCAACCAAATTTCTACAACACAAAGACAGCCACACTGTGGGAAAAGCCTGGGTAAAGAGTTGGGTGCTGGATTCCTGAGACCTAACCAGACCCTTATAAATAACAGGGTTTTTGCTACTACCCACACCCACTTCCTTACTAACAAGGATGACTTTGGAACCAGCTATTGCTGCCTGTTCAGCATCTATCCATCTCCCTCCAGTACTAGAACTGTGGTTTATTTTCATTTGTAGAAAAAAAAACCATCCCTTCCTATTGTCAGTCCTTGGAGCTTGGGTGGGGTTGGCCCTATTCCTGGCTTTGCAGATGGACAGTGATTCAGGCCTTCGCTTAGCTCAAGTGTTTATAATGACCTAATGAGACAAAAGAGTCAAGCTCAGGTCGGTGTGTGTGTGTGTGTGTGTGTATGTGCATGTGTGGGTGCATGCACGCATGTGCACATGCACACTGGCAAAAATGAAATGCTGGTTTTTTCTTTATTGAGGGCACTGAGAGGGCATGACTGGTGGGCTTGCAGTACCAAGTGCACCACCCTGCCATGAGGAGAAAAGAATTAGCCCTGGGATTTGGCCAATATGAACACACTGTCCTGAACTTTTCAGTTCCCACACCAATAATTTTATTACACTAATCTGAGTCTTATTTTTAACAACTTTGGTCTGGCTTTTACTTCTCTATCACAGATAAAGAAACCAGATCTTGCCAAAGCACCATATGCTAGACTGTAGTTACCAAAACTAGACAATGAACTGGATTGCAACTCTTAGCTATCATACTCCACAGCTCCTCTTATATTTCTGCCTCCTCACCCTATAGGTACCAAACTTCACTTTGACAAACATTTAGCAGTCAACTATTCTCAAGGTTGGTGGCTCCAGCAGGTACTCAATGCACAGTCCATATTTACTGTTCTTTCCTGGTTCCAGCTGGAGTTTGGGTCACACAGAGCAGGACTGTCTAAATAGACCTCAACCTGCTATATAGTGAGCATGTTCTGCAATCTTCATTTCCCCTTTTCTTTAACCAAGAGATCTACAACATTTTACTCAACTACTGAAACACTCAGGGGAAGAGAAATGCAGGGGAATGACTGTCTGGCAGAATCTTCTCTCTGTACGTTAATTTCAGACAACATAGTCCTAGCTCAGCTAGACCTGAGGAACATTGAAAATAGCCAGCAGAAAAGACTGAAACAGGAAAACACAGACTGTCCAATTAGAATAATTCCTGAGAAGAAAACCTGTAGCTGCCTGGGCCTGTATCCTGTCGAGAAATATCTTCCCTGCTGCCTCCAACCCCACCCAAGAAGAAGCTGCATAAAAAAGAAGAAAAAAATCCATCATCAGAAAGACATGTCTCCAAAGGGTCATATTAGCAGCTACTGGGCTATTTAGGAAGGTCTTTGGCAAAATATCTAGTGGAATGAGGATTCATATTCTATATCATCATCTGGGGATCTGTGATTACAAAGAATGATTGCTCAGTCAGTTTACCATAAAAGACACACAAAATTACCAGCAAAGGATGTGTTTGTGTTTAGTCTCTCGCAGGATTACTGTAGAGACCAGGGACAGATGACTGAGAGAATTGCCAGTAACCAGAGGCCAAATTCAAGTTTTGGCGGCTGCTGCAGCTGCAGCTTTTTGCATTATTTAAATGCCTTTAATGTAGCTGTTTGCACAAATGTTCGTGTTTGCTTTGAATGGAAGACACCACCATCTCATTTCAATGCTGCAAAGAACCCAGGAACACACCCAAAGGAAAAACATTTATACCAAGTCAACTTACCTGGTAACATGTAAATGACTGGTTCACATTTCTTGCTTAAGTATCAAATTTCTTTTTTTCCATAAGAAGTCAGTAATGCTGTTTTGAGCATCCAAAAATGATTTCCTTATCCAAAAATAGCGCAAATCACTGAAAAATGAATCCTGATTTAAAAGCACACGTGGAGCCCTTCCCACCGCCAGCAAAGCAAAGGGCTTCACAGGTCTGCCGAGTTGCCCGCTGACCCAGTGACCACTTGAGCATATAAACTTTTGTCAGATTTTTGTCTCATGTTTCTGTTGAACTGTTTGTGTGCATATGTACACACACATATATGTTCTACATCATTTAGATTATACAGATTATCTATATACATTTAGATTAACAGACCATGTTTCCAAACTGAAGCTAGAGATGGTTCCATATATGCAAGCTGAGTAAGTATTTATAGTTCTCAGTTCTCCGTGATATTCTGGAAATTTTAATGGGAGGCTATGGGAACACTTCCCTCCCAAGTGACAAACAACAGGACCATTTGCCTTCTTCCCCCACTTCTCTGTTTTGGACACTATTTTTGAGGATATGATGCGTGAAATGGAGCAGCCATCTTGAGACATGAAGCAAGTTTGAGCGCATAAGGTCCTTTCCAAGTCTATGCCAAAGATGACAGAAGAACTGGACTGATGGGGAAATCTGGGAGCCTATAAGCATGGGGGCTGCTAAGTCCATATATTCAGATTCCTTATAACGAAAACAGAAACTACCCTAGTTCTTGGGCATTGTTAGTTAGCATTCCTGTCCCCTACAACAAAAAGCATTCTAACGGATCACATCACTCTTACTAAAGACAGAAGCAGCTGTGTTTACCTCTAAGAAGGGCGCTCTGGGATAACTAAGAGAACAGAGGTTTGGAGCCAAACACTTCACTCAGACAGATTTCTGAATGAGAACCCTGAGAATGCTTGTTGCAATTTCAGAGCTTCTGTATCAACTGTAAAATGGTGCGTGCGTGTGTGTGTGTGTGTGTGTGTGTGTGTGTGTGTGTGTGTGTGTGTGAAAGAAAGGGGGGGCAGTGCAGGAGAGATGGCTCAGTGGCTAAGAGAACTTACCACTCTATCAGAGGACCAGACCTCAAATGCTAGCATCCACATTACAAAGCCTGGGACTCCAGCACTCAGGGATCATATGTTTTCTCCTGGCTTTCATGGGTATTCACACATACACATGTGCATACACACAAACAGACCACACACACACACACACACACACACACAATTTGTTAAAATGTAAAGAACAATGAAAACTTCACAAGCTTCAGACTGTTAAAACTATAAATAAACTGCACATATATCACTTAGGCATACAATAAGTGCTCAGTGAATGTTCACTCTTTGTTCCCTTCCCCTCTGATAATCCATATGTAAAATATAAATATCAGTAAAATGGGAAGTGTGCCCAGTAGTGATGTCAAGAAGTCATTGGTTTTGGTTTTTTGGATTTTTGTTTCTTTTGTTTTTTTCCTCATCATCTTTATTTGGGAACAAGAGAACTAACAGAGCTTCACATGGGAGGCTGGAGCTCAAAGAATTGCTTTGATCACAGGCCTATCTGTGTCATTCCTCATTTAGTAGCTGCTACTGTCTTTTGTTGGGCTTGCTACCATCTGTGACTCAGCTTCCTGGTTCATCCGATCAATGTCTCTCTATTCAGAGAAGCCCAATCTTCTGGGCTGCTTCAGGCCACAAAATGTCTATCTGCTACAAGCTGGAAACCTTTAAAATGCAGGCCCATCTGCCTTACTAAACAACAGCCCTGGAAGAGTGATCATGATGGCCTGGCATTCTCTGGGTGTGTGGACCTAGTCACAAGCACGAGATAGCCTATACTCTGTAATCCAAAGTCAACATCTTCATGGCCTTCCAGGACACATACCCAGAAATACCTCCTTCAGATGCATACTTTCCCTCCCTGGCAATGAGACACTGTGAAGCCACCTTGGGAGAGCTCTAAAGTCCTTTACAGTCAGTGCTATCTGTCCCTTCTGAGGGCATGAGCACAATCTCCATCTTACTCACTAGTGTGCAAACCCTAACCTGACAGCAGCGTAGAATCTCCATCTGACTCACTAGTGTGGCAAACCCTAACCTGACAGCAGCGTAGAATCTCCATCTGACTCACTAGTGTGGCAAACCCTAACCTGACAGCAGTGTAGAATCTCCATCTTACTCACTAATGTGGCAAACCCTAACCTGACAGCAGTGTAGAAGAACAATTAAGGAATTCCACCCTTAGCTCTGGGAATTCCAGCTTTATCTAAATTGAATAACCCCTACTCTCTTGGGCTTGGTTACATCATCTGAAAAATGGATGGAGTACATGGAGCACCACACTTGGCATAAGCATTCATTTGGTGGAATGGATGTTACAGGTCCTATTGCAAACTAGGAAGTGGCATCTCTTCTTGCCTGTGAAAACTCCAATACATGGTCCACCCAAACCGTCATCTTAATTTACATTGGTCTATAAGGCAAATGATTACTTCTACTGGTCTAAAATATTTGCTAAATGTGTCCTTTATGTAAGCACTTGAGGCCCAGCAGTGAACAAAGATTCTTGACAGCTTAGTCCAGGGGAAGGAGCAAACTCAGAGACAAAAATCATGATACAAACTGAGATCGAGTCTGCAAAATAAGAAAGAGCTATGAGAAGGAATACAGAGAACACAGTAGGAGGGCAAACATTGCAGGGAGAACATCAGAAAAGCTAACAAGAGCTTGGCGTTCCTCTGTACATTAGCTGGATGATCTATGCATCCCCAGCTAGAGATGTCACCAACAACAAGACAGATTATCACAATGTGTCCTGTCGATACCCCAACAATCCTACACCATCACCTCCAGAGGGACAATCTGCCCTATGATCACAAAATCTTAACCAGAATGTTCCTGGGTTTTAAAGGCATCCTCCTGCACCCAGTTCTCATCATGGGGTGCTGAACTTTCCCAAGTATCTGCTGCTCTGTTACTAGCAGAGAAGCACTGGGCTTTAATGATCCTATTTCCCCAGAATCCTGGAATAAGGGCCATTTAGTCCTGAAGCTTGAGGTTACCCCCCCCCGCCCCATCTGCTCACTCTGTTCCATCCTGCAGATTTAATCTCCTATGCAGATTTAATCTCCTATATGGCTTGCTTTCCGTGACTCTTTGTTCTAACCCACCTTTTTTAGAGCTGTCTATATACTCAAGACCCTCTAGGAAAGCTCAGAGGATGTGCAGACATCCATATAGAAAAGGAGGAGGATTCTTGGGAGGTGATTGTGCAGAAGCAGCTCTACTACTCTTGTTTCCAATTACAGACTTATGTGCCACAGACCTCACCAAGGATCATCGCACACAGTGCATTTTCAACATTTCCATTTGCTTTCCTGCCCCACTTCATTTTCCTACTTGATTTCTAATATGCTGTGAGAGTGATTTGGTGTTCTAAGTTTTTTGCCTGAGGCTCTTTATAGGTAATAGCTTCCCTAACCATCCCCCACTCCAGTCTTTAATTCATTTGTATTAGATTCATACATCTCCTTCATTCAAAATTATTCCCAGTCTCTATTACTGGACATTTTCAGCATTCATGTTCTCTTAATCACAGCTCTATTCTTGTGAAGAGACACCACAGCCAAGGCAACTCTTATAAGAGAAAGCATTTAATTGGGACTTGCTTATAGTTTGAGAGGTTTAGGCCATTATCATGGTAGGGAGCATTCAGGCAGGCATGGTGCTGGACAAGTACTTGAGAGTTACATCCTGATCCGCAGTCGGAGAGAGAAAGAAATAAAGAGAGAGAGATAGGTGGAGAGGGAGAGAGGAGGCAGGGAGAAAGAGAGAGAGGGAGGGAGGGAGAGAGACTGGACCTGGCATGTGCTTTTGAAACCTAATCTCAAAGCTCAACTCCAGTAACACACTTCTTCCAATAAGGGCACACCTCCTTCTAATTCTTGCAAATAGTGCCACTCTCTGTGACTAAGCATTCAAATGTAATTTTATTTAAACCACCATACGTGTTGAGTCATTTCTACTTAAGTGTCTGAGCTATACACTGGATACTAGTAATAACTGAGGTATCTAATTTATTGCAGTCTGATAATTATCTGAGACTACAGATCTCAGTATTATTATTTTTTTCTGACATGCATGCCAAGTATAAGCATTTAGGGGATAAAGCATCAAGCAATTAATTTCCAAGTGGTTTACAAAATATGCATATTTATATAAAAATGACAAAAGTTTGAAATCACTGAATATAAGTGAAATATATGGGAATATATGTACTTTAATATATTTAGATTTTTAATTTAAAATGTTTGAAATGAAAAAATCAAGGTCAGATAATAGAGGACCTATTGTGAGCACATTAGGATTCTGGGCCTTATTGTCAAAGGACTTGAACAAGCAACTAACATGGTCAAGTTCACCTCCTAATAGTTTTAGATGTACCTATTACACTCACTCAACCTTGGCATTTATTGACCACCAAATAGTACATGAACCCTAAACTAAATGCTGTAGGAGACACAAACTGAAATGGTGTTACCTGGCTACAGATAAGCTGTAGCCCAGGCTAGACCCTTCTTGTCTAGCATAACTAGGAGCATTAGGAGGAAAGGCACTGTGCAGTGCTTGAAGGTATAAGCTGAACCTCAGTGTCAGCACATGCTTCTCAAAAGGAAAGGACTAACAGGGGACTTAAAATTGCCTCTCAGCCCTTGCTGTGGGACAATGGTCTGTACCCTGTCACTTGTATTTTAAATAAACGCTGATTGTCCGGTAGCCAGGCAGGAAGTATAGGTGGGGCAACCAGGCAGGAAGTAGAGGTGGGGCAACAAGAATTCTGGGAAGAGGGAAGTTTCAGTCTGCAGTCGTCACCCAGTCACCCAGACCTAGAGGAAGCCAGACACAGAGCAAGCAAGATGTGACTGCCTCACTGTAGCTAACACAGACAAGAATTATGGGCTAATGTAAGTTATAAGAATTAGTTAATAAGAAGCCTGAGCTAGTGGGCCAATCAGTTTATAATTAATGTAGGCCTCTGTGTGATTTCTTTGGGACTTAATGACTGCGGGAACGGGGCAGGACAGAAACCTCAGTCAACAAGCCCTGGTCTCCTAATCTCCTTATTCCTTCATGCCAAAAACTCTATTCCCATGAAAGATGCTGGAGAGTTTAGGCTTCCTTAAAGTGGTTTAGGTATATATAGCCAGCCTAATAAGGTTCTAGTAAAAAGGACCCTATTTAGGTCTTCTGAATTTTGCTAAGGGCTTTGTGGTAGTTTGAATAGTTTTGGCCCCCATAGATTCATGTGTTTGAATGCCTGACCCATAGGGACTAGCACCAGTAGGAGGTGTGACCTTGTGAGAGGAAGTGTGTTACTGTGGGGCAGGCTTTGAGGTTTCATGAGCTCAAGCTACACCCAGCATGGCACACAGTCTCCTTCTATTGCCTGCAGATAAAGATGTAGAACTCTCAGCTGCTTCTCCAGCACCCTATCTGCCTGCATGTCTTCATGCTTCTTGCCATGATGATAATGGACTGAATCTCTGAACTGTAAGCCACCCCAATTAAATTTTTTCCTTTAAAAGAGTCTCTGTGGTGATGGTGTCTTTTCACAACAATAGAACCAGAACAAAGACAGGCTACTTGCAAGAGCTTTCTTCCCTGATAAAAAGCAGATATAAAGAAGCCTCTCCTACCCCTCCATCTTTCTTGCTCATAAGTACAGCTGCTGAGGGCTACTACAACTGTAGATCAAGAAGAAGAAGGTCAAGAAAAGAAAGGCAGAAATGTAGACCAGATCTTTAATATCACGGAGTCACTGACATGAACCTGTAACCCCAGACTACTAGAATTCTTGCTATACAAACAAATAGTTCTCCTTATTCCAAGGTGCTCACATCCAGGTTTTACCACTTGAAACCAAAACTTTCACTCACCTCTACCTGGAAGGATCCTGCTAGGATAACACCTTTAAAGAAGTCTTAACCACTTTGCTGAGTCATTGGTCCTTCTGAGCTCCAATGACATGCATGCTAATGTTTGCATGATAGAATTGTTCTCACTCATTAACTAATACTCTATGAACAACATTAAATGCAGGCTCTGTGCCAATGAGCATCTAGATTCAGAGAGCCAGATACCTGCACTAGGATACGCCATCCATGGATATATAGATGGAGCCTAGATCAGAAGACTGAAATCTGGCCTCTCTTAATTACTGACTTTGTAATTTGGGTCACAAGGGTTGAAGAGGCTTTTAATGAGATAATTATTATATTGGAGACAATGTAAATGGATATTCTTTGTAAGTTGCAAACTGTCACCCAGACAGATGGGAGGAGATGGAGTGGAAAAGATTCCAAAAGCAGAACTGAACATGCTAAAGGCAAATAAAGCAAAATCATGGGCTGATCGCTGGTGCTCTGTCTTCCCGCTGCCTGGACACTTGAGGAAAACAACTTCATGCAACTGCAACAGCAGCTCTGCAAGGGTGATACCATGAGGGCAAAGAGTGCAGAAGAGTTTTTCTAAACGTTCAGAGACCAGATTAGTTGATCAAAGCATCCCCAAGACTGATTTAAAAATATCACCTTAGGGCAATGTGCCTCTTTCCACAGACAAGTCACCACAGTAGACTAGAGGGGGACCCTACAGGCTAAACGTAGAGTTAGAATTTGGTAGGGATCTTTGTAGCACAGTCATTTATTTTTTTTCCTTCACAGCATAGCACAAACCTACCGTACACCAAAAATAATGAGTTAAGAAGTCAGAAGAGAATCCAGGAATGGTGGCTCACATATGTAATCCCAGCACTCAGTAGGTTAAGGCAGGAGGATCACCTTGAGTTAAAGGCTAGCCTAGATTTGGCTAAAGAGTAAGACTCTGCCTCAAAAAAAATAATAGAAGATGAGAGAGAGATCAATCAGAAGAGGGATTTTGTAATAAAACTTGAAGGTGAAAGGGGTCCAGGGACTAAGTATGACGAGATTGACCACAAGGCCCTCACATCCCAGATTATGAAATGACTGAGAACTTCATAGTTTCACCTGAAGAATAAGAGTGAGGAAAGCTCCTTAGCTCTTTCCTTAGCTCATTTATCTAAAACACTTGTCAGCCTCATGTAGGAAAAGAGGGGGTGGGGAAAGCCAACCTCACAGTCCTGGGTAAAAGTGGAAAAAGCTGAGGTCTGGAGCCAGAAGAACTGGGGTTGTATCTGTTGTCTCTGAGGTCTCCATACAGGCAGCAATGGATGCATGAGCCCCTGAGGAAGTGGTGAATTCGGGGCCAAATTTGTTGTTCAAGGAAGCAGAGACAGAGAGAGAGGAAACTTTGTGTTCATCGTGACAATGTCGAGGTGGTAGGACCTTTAAAATGTGAGGTCTACTTTGGGAAGGAATTAAGATAGTTCCCTGCCTAGCTCTTACAAGAGTTGTGATGTGCATGGTTCCTGACAAGCCCTAGCTACTTGTTTTATCATGTGATTTCTGCCTATCATGTCTTCCACCATATCAGCTGCCATGATAAGAAGTGGACGGCAGAGGCTGCACCAAAGCCAGTATCATGCTGGTTGGGCTGTCAGCCTCTAAACCTATTAGGAGCAAACCTTTTCTCTTAATAAAAGTACCCAGCCTCAAATAATCCACTATAGTAACTGATCGACGGTTTCAAGTGGGCCAGCTGGGCATTACAGGCTCTGCACCTGTGTGAGAACAAAGGTTAGTTAGATGGAACTCAACTGCAATGCCAGAAAGACTCTGCGTCAATCTTACCCAGAGGCTCCTGCCTGAGAAAACAAGTAGTTATCAATCTACACTCTATATATCAGTCAGTGTAAAAACTTGGGGATACTCACAGATCTGTGTTGATTGCTGCTCTGTTCACAATAGCAGAAGGGAGGCAGCCTGGATGAGTGGATAATGAAGATTTGGTACAAACACACAGTGGAATTTTATTCAACCATAAGGAAAACTGAAATTTTCAGGAAAATAGATGGATCTGAAAAGTATATTATGCAAGATAACCCAGACTCATAAAAACAAAACCTACCAAGTTCTTTCTTATGTGTGAATCCTGGCTTGTATACATGTGTGTGTAGTGATGAGTGGAAATATGGGAAAAACCTAAAAATCTAGATAGGAGACCATGAGGGAATAAAAACAGGTGCTGAAGGGGATAGATGTGGCGTTAGGAGGAAAAGAGACTGAGGGACTTACCAGAGGATTAGAGGGCCAGGTGAGAAGGTGAGACTGGAGAAGAATCTGATTAAAACACACTCTTTTCAAAAGGCCATAATGACATCTAATATTTTATGTGCTAATTTCTAAAAATGTAAAGAAAATATCTGGCTTTAAAACATTAGGGCTAGTGAGATGGCTCAGAGAGCAAGGACACCTGCCACCAAGCCCCACAGCCCCAAGACGCCCCTGGTGGAAGGAGGGAACTGATGTTGAGAAGCTGTCTTCTGACCTCTCACCTGCTGTCTGCTGTGGTATACCCATACCTACACACAAATAAAGAGCTTTTATTTACTAAAAATATTCAAGTTCAGGAAATATGCATAAAGGTCCTATTCCCCACTCTTTGGAGACATACCTACATGAGGCCTTCATGGCCCTAAATAAACTCTGGAGCCCCGAGTTGTTGCCCCTAACCTGCATACAGCCTGAACAACTTCCTGCCCAGGCATCAGCTCCGCATTTCACAGGGTCTCTGAGCATCAGGTCAGGTTGCTATCCTGATAGTAAAAAAACATGTGTGCGCCCAAGTTTGTCCCTATAAATAGTTGAAAGTGGGTGACAACTATTTTGGTAACTGACTTAGTGTTAGGGACTGTAAAAATTGTGGTGGATTCTTCAACCAGACTACCCAAACTTAATGCTGGGATCTGACCCAGATGATTTTTTAGCATCTTTTATCCCAATTACTTGTCAGGTACTTTATAGGACTATGGAAAGAATGAAGTTAATACCCATAAGGTTACTGTAAAAGTCCCCGGAACGTGATAAGCCTTGGAGACTATGCAAAGCATGTACATTGTCCAACAGAAGACCTAACCTTCCACACCTCAGGCGATATTTAGAGACCAGGCTTTTAAAAGGGAAGCGGAAGTGAAAGGCCCTCAGGGGATCCCAGTTATGAATGGCTTGCTTCCTAGAAGGTTCCAAGACATGCACCAAGAAAAGACCATGTGAATACACAGATCTGTCTGTAGCCAAGAGAGATGCCCTCAGAAGGAACCAATCACCATGGCAACCCCTCAATCTTGGACTTCTGGCCTTCAGAACTGAGGAATTAATTTTCGTAGTTTTGTAGTCCCTAGTCTGTGGTACTTTGTTCAAGAACAATCACATTTAATATATTTACCCAACTAACTCTGGAGCATCTGAATGTAAACTGAGAACAAATGTATTTGTTCATCCAACACTGGAGCACTTCTTATGCCCCAAACACTGCATATTTATTTACTCATCATATTCATCTTCATCATATAAGCCTATCTTTTTTATCACAATTTTATTTACTGTATTGGGGATGGGCATGCCATGGCATGCATGGGATAGTCACTTTGACGGAGCTGGCTCTCTTCTTCGCCTATATGATGGGTCAAACTCAGGTCTTAGGCATAGCAAGAACCTTTGCCCAGAGAGCCATCATGCCAGCCCTTGTCAGTTAGAAAACATCTCCTTTTCTAATCACCTTCTATGGTGTTTGGTCGTCTTGGAAGATGGCTTCTCCTGATAGGGACAATCTTTTTTCCTGGGTGTGAAATGAACAGAACCTACTCTCAAGATGCTATGCTGGTAAGCTTTTGGAGTTACTTGTGGCTAGGCCAATCTCTTTCCTCATTCTGACTTAGTTGGTCAGTGTGTGAAGCTAGGGCAGGTATTTCTTTAAACTGCCCAGTTAATTATAACATGCAACCAGGGATGAACACCATTACTCTAGTTTGAAGGTCCCCTTTAAAAAAAATTCTCATTTTTTATTAGTTCTTTGAAGGGCCTCTAAGGTCACCCCAGCTACAACTCAAAGAGTAGTCCACACGTCACCAGCAATTCATCACCTACAAGCTCCTGGCTCTGCCTGACTACTAAATCAAATCCCACTTAACAGGATTCCCCCACTTAATTCAAATTCACAACAAGATGTTAGAAACACTAAATTCCCATGAGGAGAACCTGGAAAACTCATCATAAACAAGACTAGTTGGCTTCCTCCAGAGCCACACAAAATATCAGTCTCTGGGAAGGGCAGGGTCTGAGAAGCAGACTTTATGTGTTCTGTGTAAGCAGTCAGGCAAAGGCCTGAGGCCTGGAAGCCACTTATCTAGGCCAGAGTATACCACTCACTCCTCACTTCTAATAATCCCTCCAATTGTGATTCTGCAATATGAAGTAGAACAGTAACACAAGAATTTTATTACTATTTTTCCACCATACATGCACACTTGCAAATATTTATGTTGCTTAGGAACAGGGAAATAATCGCATTATTACCAGGGTATCAAATATCAACTACAACAACCAGTAAAAGATTATGCTGGAGAGATTATTTTCACAGAACACAGCAACCATAAGAGTTCATACAAGTGTCTATGTTACACAGGAGGACAGACTGACATTGTGAAGGGTACCTTACATCACAGTCTTAGACAGATTTACAACGGAGTGGCCTCTTCCTTTGTTGATGTGGGAGAGTAGAATATCCTCATCAACTTTGAGTTTCACTAATTTTGAAGACACATTTTGAGGCCCGCTTCTGGAAAATCATTAATTTACACAAAATGGACAGAAGCCGACTTGCTGTGATCATCAGAGTGCACCCCGCAACTATCAACACCAGAGTCCCAATCTCCCAAAGTGCATCTGAGTGCATAGGCTTAGTACCTTGGACTTCAATAAACAATGCAGGAGGAAGAGGAGCTACAGGTGAAACTCGGTTGCTCATAGCTGATGATGGGTGCTGCGAGACAGAAGGCACTCAGGGTCCAAGGACCATCTCCTCTACTCCTGTTAGAAAGATTTACATAACAAAGAGCAAACAGTATTTTAAAGCAAATTTGTACAGCTCTATTTTCCACATTAGGCAAAACTACAGAAAGTGGTAAGATTTTACTTAGAGGCTAAATACATAGCATAGAGCATCATCTTCCACACATACAAGGCTGCACCTGGCACAGAAAACATCCAACACAGTAACATTGTTTTTGGTTTCTTTCTGTGACTACAAAAAGAAAAAAAAACTCACCAATGATGATAAAGATTGTCCAGAACTCTGGATCCACCCTTGCCCAGGCATCCTATTTATTAACAACCCCTTTAATTCTCCTTCCCAACCCTGAGTAAGGTCTCTCCTGTCACCTCCATCGCTGGGACTACACTGCAGCCTCACAAGCCATTTCTGCCAAGTTTCTACTGGTCCATTCCATACCAGGCTCATACCTATTCCATGTTCTTGGCCTGACTTCCCTGCCTATCATCCCCTGACCCCTTGCAGAGGTCAGGATGAAGTCCTTCAATGCATAATGTGGCTTTGAGGAAGCACTGGCTTAGAGAGCTTTACTTTACACACAAGGCAAGTCAGGACACAGGCAAGCCTGGACAGAGAGGGCCGAGCTCCGTCTGTACACTTACCAGAAATGTCCAGAACAGGTCCGCCTGTGCCTGGCCCTGGGAACACCTAGGGATTCCCCCATAGTGAGTATATTTGAGCTAAGAAGCAAAGATAGCAAAGAACTGTTGAGTAGGAAACAGAGGGTCGAGGGTCCCAGTTGCACAGGCCACCAATGGAGACATTAGGAAGCCCCTGGGTCTTAAAAGGAACACACGGAAGACAAAACTGAAGTCCACAACACTGCCGCCTTAGGGTTTCTAATTCTAGCAGATGTATACAAGTTTAGAACTACAGAGTGAGTCCAGGATTCAGGACCCAGGTCTTACCATAGACCCTCTTGAGGCCTTCTGATTTTTCTTTATCCTGTCTCAGCCTACTACATGAGTATGCAGATAAAGCCCCTACCTACCTCCCTAGCTGTATAAAGAAAAGCCTGTTTGATGATGTTCTTTGTCTGAGCTTCATGATGCTATTTTAAATGTGGGTGGCAGGGGTTGTGGGGAGGATGAGGAGAGTAGGAAGGTCAGGAGGTAGGTAGATAGGGAAGAAGACTAAGTTGCATGGAGGTATGAAGCAAACACAGGCATACAAATGAAAAATCTCTCTTCCTAGCATTCCATTAAAGTATTCTTGTCCCATCTTAGCAAGGAATAAGGAAAGTTGACACAGATTCCTAGTTGATAATGCTGTGGTCCAAAGCCCCACTCTCCTTAGGGCTCACAACACGATAGCAACAAGCATATGCTCACAAATACCAGGTTGCCCACCAGGAGGGTCCTAAAGTCTGGAGAGAGTAGGTTTGTAGCTCATGCATTGGGAGGAGGGTGCCTGGGTCGATAGGTAGGTTCTCAAGGTCTTTCATGAACAAGTCAGTTGGAGCCAGGAGCCAAAAGTCAAAGGGCTGACCTGGCCAATAGTCTAAGGGCTGACTGCAAACAGGCATGGCCAGACTTTGATGAAGGTTCACTAGTAGAGTGGCCCAGAGGCAAGAAGAGATGCATGATGTGAAGAAAACAGAACTTACTCCTGCTTGCCCTTGACCTCATTCACACCCAGTAGTCTGTTGGACCCTAGGCTGAAGCTGGAAATAAAATAGGAAGAACCTTGGTTACTGTCCCCAGACCCACAGAATAAAATGTGGCTGATGGCCAATGCCATGTGCACTGGCTTCATCTTGTGATGGCAACAGAAAATCTTGCCATTGATAACATGCATGGCTAAAATGAAGACAAAGCCCCGCTGACTGGTCACGAAGTAGGCGTAGCTTGGGTATCCATCTGGACGATGACTCAGAATGTCCACATGAAAGACAGGTGGGGAGGACCAGAGCTAAGAACGGGGACTGGGTCGTGTAAAGCTGCATACATCGTAAGTGCTTAATATACAAGCAGTGAGCGTGAGATCACACAACATGTGACACTCTTGTGTCAAGGTGAGGCCACGGGGGAAGCAAAGAGCATGATCACAAACGCCACATTCTTGAAAAGTTCAAGATGGCTACCGTGTACGTCTTATAAGATGGCATGAACACAAGACTGACAACCAAACCCACGTGGTCAGCCTAAAAGCAGGAGGTAGGAGGGGGATCTCTGCGGCATCACTTGGGCTGCTTCACCCTAGGCTCAGCGATCTCCACTGGCTGCTTTGCTGGACCTGGCCTTTCTTCCTTTCCTTTCTCTCCACGGGCTTCTTCGCTGATCAGGTAGTACTGTAGAGGATTGGGCCACAGGTCCTCGTTGATTATCTCAACAATCTTGTCAGACTCAATAGAGCCGTGATTTGAAAACCACCCAAAGAAGCTACCATTATTTTCTGGGTTTTCCTTGCTTAGGGACTGTAGATCATGACCTGGGAGCCACTGGATTGGAGCTGAGCGAGACACCACTTGACCGGAGGGACCACACCCATATTCCTTGACGAGCACCTTATTTTGGAAATAGGGGTTTCGACCAAAGTAGAACTTGATTTTGTAGCCCAGTCTAGCAAGGCCAAGCTCTTCCACCTCCAGTCTGTTCAAGTAGCTCAATACCTCCTTATCTTTGGTATTCAGAAAAGATGACAGCTGGGGATGATTCTGAAAAGCTTGCCCCCAGAAGCCGGGGATGCTCTGGATAAGGAGGTTCCGGCGCTCTAAATGGTGAAGTCGCAACTGGCCGAACTTACGAGAGAGCCTGAGATAGGCCCTGTCGGCCTGTGCATTCATGGTCTCCAGCTTTAGCTGGACCGTCTCCAGGGTATCCATGCTGCCTACTGTCACGGAGGACCCTGACCCAGCATGCTTCTCTGCCACCTTCCTTTCCTCCCCCACTGGGACAGCGACACATGGCCCCGCAGAGCCCATCTTTGGTTTCCCACTGACTGTGGCCTGAGGTCCCCTCCCCGCGGCGCTCCGAATATCTGAGGCCTTCCTCCCGGGGACTCGCCGATTTCCAACCCGGGAGCCGTGCCGCAGCCTCGCCAAGGCTCCCACGGTTCCCACGAATTCGGTGTCAGAGGTCAGGCGCTCGGCGAGGGATGCGGCCCTCTCCAGGTCCGGGTCAGGGGCCGCCAGACCGCGCTCGCCCGCAGCCCGTGCCCGCAGCGCCAGGCCGCAGTCCAGCGGGAGGCGGCGGGCCGCGTCGTCCCCGAGCTCGGCTGCTCCCGGGCCTCCCTGAGCAGCTCCGGCCTGCACCTGCTCGGCCGCGTCGTCCTCCCCGAGCTGCGGGTCCTCTGGCGACTTCGCATCACGCCAGGAGTCGTCCTCGGCGGCGCGGACCCGGGCTCTGGCCCGGCCTTTGCCCCGGCCTTTGGCGCGGGAAGACCTTCGACCCCTACTACGGCCGCTCATGGTGCCAGCGGACACGGCTTCAGAGCTGGAGCAGCCCGGGGTCGCTACCGAGCCGGCCTCTCCATGGCAACCGTGACGTCATCACGGCAGGGCCCGCTGTTCCCGGTGATTGGCTCCGCTGCAGCGGCTGCGCACCAGCCCACCCCTCACACGCCGCACCCCCTTGATGTCATTTTGCTGTTGAAAGTTAGTTTCCACCTGCAGCTGACCTTGGTTGTGTTGCTGATTCATCTCCTACCATTGATCGCAAGCGTGTCCCCTGGGGTTCATAAGACACAGCCATTGCTCTTACAATGGCATCTTGAAGACAGCCACCACCAGTCAGCATCGTCAATTTTTCTACTCTTCCTCTTTAGTTATCTCGTGTGACATCTCTCATGATTAAATGTTCATCGACATTTCTGTCTCATCACATAATTATTCTACTGTGAGATTTGCCCCAGAATTTAACTCTAAGGTGTAGGCAGATGCCATAATGCTGATCTAGAATGATTTAGAAAGAACAAAAAGTCATAGCAGCTAATATTGTATAATCATACACAAGGTACTTTACTGAATATTTTTCTGAATTATCTCTGTTCATGAAGGAGGTATTGTTATTTTTCCCAGTTTCTTGATAAAACTGCGGCTGAGAGGCTGGCATTGCAATTCAGTGATAAGACACTTAGCAAATGTGGGAAGTCCTGGGTTCAGTCCTTAGTGAGGAGGTGGAAGAGAAGGAGGAAAAGGAGGCGAGGAGGGGAAGGGTACTAAGGAACATTCTGGAAATTACACAGGTAAAGAAAGGCGGTCATGGCTTATCTGGCTACATTACTTATGCTCACACAGTCTGTTGGCCCTTTGCAAATGACTGTGCTGGCTCCTAAGGAAGACTGTTAACAGATCCTAGACTCTTCTGCCTGGGTTCAGGTTCTCTAGCTGCCTCAACCTACACAGAGTAGCACTGTGAATCTCAGTCCAGAGCCAGATGTAAAAGTCCTGAGTCTAAGCTGCTGTCGCTGGAATAGGACACAAAATAGAATGAAAATATCACTCTAGGAGTATGGAAGGGTTTCCAGGTGAGATTCTGAGACAGAGCATCTATAGGAGCAGGGAGGAGGCCCTAGAAACTGAAGCAGTCGGACAACCTGACTGGAATACCCAGAGGAGTCCCAGATCCTGTGGCCAGGCTACAGGACCACGAGGAGTGAGGGAATCCATGGCCAGTATGAATGTGTGAACGAATCTTCTGAATGAATCTTCCAGGTTCAAGCACAACAAAGCCCCTGCAGCAGTGACAGAGAAGTGATTCCGTCAGCCACTAGCGCCTTGACCCCTCTCTGCTCTTTTCAGTCAGTGCAGGACCAGCATGGGCAACATCCTGAAGCTTGCTCAAGGTGCAGACCTCCCAGATCAGAAACTGAATGTTAACAAGCTCTCAGGTGGCTTTTATGTCCATTAAAGTTTAAGTGCAGATGATGTGGTGGGAGACATTGCTCTGAAACAGACAGGCCCTAGTTTAAAACAACCCAATTCAGGTGGGTCCTAACTTTCTCAAAGGGCAGGCAGTTGCCTGGAAGGCTCCAGCTCCAACACAGCCTCGCCTCTAATCGTCTGTCTGCTCCCCCTCCAATCTCTCGCGTCTCTGGGCTCAGAACCTCTGTGCTGGTCCTTCCTGCTTTAAAGGCTCTGTACCCTCCATGTGTTCTGGGCTCCTTTTCACTTAAATTTCTCACTCTTACTTCCATCATATTTGAAATTGTCAAATCCTCCTATTTCTGTTTGTTTTCTTTTCCATAGCATCTATCCACGTTCTATACACTGTCTGTAGATTGGGTATATATATAATCTTTAAAGTATATATATTTATTTATTTTGTGTGTGTGGTTAGTTTAAGTGTAACACAATGCAGATGTGGAAGTCAGAGGATAATCTGGGGAAGTAGGTTCTTTCCTTCCATATCATTGAGTCTGGGCCTTCCTTATTGTTTTTGCTGCTCTGTGTACCCTATGTACACAGAGGCTGGAGCCTCTGGGCATCTCTCCTGTGTCTGCCTCCCACCTTACCATAAGAGTGCAGAGGTCACAGCTGCAGTGCAAGCCACTGTACTTCATGTTTGATGTTGTTGCTGCTTGTTTGTGTTTATGTGAGTTCCAGGGATTGAACTCAGGTGGTCAAGGCTTGCAGAGTTACGTCTGTTCAGAGCCCCGTGGTCTATTTTTTAATTGTCTGCTCTCTAGAATGTCACCTCTGTGGACAAAAAGGTCTTTGTTTTGTTCACTGTATCTTCAGTTTCTGCACAAAAATAGCATTTAATCATTATAGACTGGAAGAATCAAGTAAAGCAGAGTTTTTAAAAGAGTTTATAAATGGTGTCTTAAATTCAAAATACTCCCTTTTCTTCACAGAAGCAAAGGTATTGGTAAATGCTGTTCCCGAGTCAGCCTGCAGGAACCTATTAAACTCAACATTTAGCCAGAAGTCTGTCTTTTGTTATGGAATACCCCTCAGGGACAATGTGTAAGTGAAAAATCTGGAGTGATAGATGAAAAACGTAAATTGAGATGATTGCTATTTAACTAACAGGGATTAATTAGTCCAGAGGTCACCTTAAATCCTTGTTGAAGGCCTTTCCTGAGCACTGCTTCCCCATCTTCTCCTAGTCAGCTCAGGCCACAGTAAGCCGTCCTGACCTGGGTCTCATGGGGCACTGGCTCACTGTACTATTTGTTCAGCAGTTAGACACACACCCTCTTTCCCAGTTCTATCACAGAATTACTTCTTAAACTGGATAATCATGGTCTGGAACTCTGTAAATCTCAGATACATGAAAAGTGAGCTGAAGCGGCCTATATCCCTCTTCAAATCAGGGCATTTCTCTGAGCACCCGCGGCTTAAGGCATCTCTGTTGTCCAAAGTCTTAATCCAGCTTCAGTACCCACATCATATAACTCACCAGAGACTAAGCCACTGCAGGATTAACAACGTCCAGGCCACTGCAAACACAGTTTAGTATGTGATCTGCCTTGAGGCTTGTCTCAGCCTGTCAAATAGATAGGCATCAGGTAAGAAGAGACTAACACCCTTTACAGAAATACTCTTACGATCCAGATCGCCCAGCTCCTATAGCTTTAGCATTTAGAAGGCTGGTCTGTGGTGATGAACTGGTTTTCTTCTTGGGTATTAATATCAAAATTGTCTATGACTGAGGCTTAACTGCATAAAAGGAACTGTGTGTTGTTTTGCTTTTATCCCTCAGAGCACCTAGCATGGAGCCTTGCACACACTAGTAATTATGATGAAAGCTCACATTTACTTGTACTTTATACGATGTCACATCTTAACTCATTTAATCCCCATAGCCACCCTAAGGGGCAGAAGCAATTATTGCTCTCATTTGAAGATGAAGTTACTGCTACACAAAATGGTCCAGTAGCTTCCCTAAGGTTACACAGCCAGCAAGTGGTTTTCACAAAGGCATTTCAACCCCAGCATCATGCTCTTCCCTAGTGGCCCATGATGTCAAATTACAGCTTGAAAGACTAATCGCTCTAGTACCCTAATTGCTTTTTTCCTCTCTAGTATTTTCAAAATTATATCTATGCATACATACATATTTATTATGTATTTGTTAACATTCACGCAATATATACAGCAAGTAGGATTTATCAAAGGGTGTGTTAGCATGCTCGACATTGCAGTACTCAACATGAATCAATTTAGTTCCAACAGCCAATGGTGGGAATACAGCCCTTCAGTTTCTACTCTATTTGTCCCAAGCATTCTATGACTATTATTAGATAAATGTAAGTTTATCTTGTACTCAAGGGATCTAAGGATGCTGTAACTTCTTCCTAAAATGTAAAGACTTATAGTCCATAATAATGCGAGCATGCAATTCTTTTTGTTGTGGCATTTTATTCTTGGAAAACTTAAAAATAAGTCAAGATGTTAAAGTTAGGCTTTACTTTTGTTTGAAAGTCTGGTTTCTTCTGTTTCTTTTAAGGTCAGTTTTTCTCAGATCATAGAAATTAATGAACTCAGAAAAGGACATCCCAGCCACCCAGTCTATTCCCCAGCCAAGGGAACAACAGTTCCCACAGTCTCTCTAGCAGGGTCTCAGGATCCCAGACTTGACATTTTTAGCGATGGAACTTTTCTCTTCTTCCCCAAGGAGATGTTTCAAGCCCCATTAGATGGCAGGGAGTACTGCATGCTGTGAGGAATTTTGCCAACTATAACCCCCACCTTCAGCTTCTGGAAGGGCATGGAAAAGAAAGCAGTGTCAAGGGAATATTTTCAAAGCCAAGAAAGAAGGAGAGAAAACTTAACCTCTTATGGTAAATGTCCAGACTTCCTGAACTTAACCCTGAAAAATGTGCTGGGCTTCTTCAGAGCCCCCAAAGCTACAATTCCAGAGTAGACCACCTAAGTCTTCTCAGTTCATTCATATAAGCAGCCATAGAATATTTTAAAGTATTTCCACATGTGTTTTTCCTTCTTGGCATTCCTTTTATTCTGAAATACCAAAACCACTTTAAAAATATCTTTAAGCTAAAAAAGGAAACTACATAAGAATACAGAAAAAGATTTTTATATTAAATTTATCACTTTGAATTCCAAAATGTGTCCAGAGAAGAAAAGGCAAAATAGCATTGAAATATATAAATGCACACATGCATACATACACAAATATACACACACAAATAGATATATATTTATTTATATGTATATATACATATTATTATGTATATGAGCATAGTTATATTTTTCCATGCTTTTATGCCAGCTATGTATATGTGTTTATTGGTGAATCATAAATCATCCTCCTGAGTGACAAGTGCATAGACTTTGTAGCATAAACCATAGAAGAAGAAAAGCACGCTGTGGAATATGGGCCATGGGATAAGTCTATAAAGAAATTCTGCCTTTAATCCCAGCACTCAGGAGGCAGAGGCAGGCGAGTCTCTGTGAGTTCAAGGTCAGCCTGATCTACAGGGCTAGTTCCAGGACAGCTAGGGATGTTACACAGAGAAACTGTCTCGAAAAAAAAATTCTGAAATGGCCCGACATGCCTGCTGTGGGACAATGGTCTGTACCCTGTCAATTGTATTTTAATAAAATGCTGATTGAAGCAGGAAGTAGAGGCAGGGTGACCAGGCAGGAAGTAGAGGCAGGGTGATGAGAACAGGAGAATTCTGGGAAGAGGAAAAGTCAGTCTGCAGTTGTCATCCAGACACAGAGGAAGCAAGATATGACTGCCTTGCCGAAAAAGGCACCAAGCCATGTGGCTTACACAGACAAGAATTATGGGCTAATGTAAGTTATAAGAGTTAATAAGAAGCCTGAGCTAATAGTCCAATCTGTGTTTTATTAAAATATAATTGACAGGGTACAGACCATTGTCCCACAGCACATGCCCAATCATTTACCTTACTCATGTCTCTCAGAATCCTGAAAGGAAGCAGAAGAGCAGCCATGCATTCCTTGAATAAGAAAGTTACCAAGGTTGGCGGTGATAAGATAGTCTAACTGGGTCTTGCAATCTAGCCACAGATGGTTCAGAATAAAGGATAATAAAGAACTCTCTGGGGGACATGTCTCATAAGTGTACACATGGAAGTAGAAGCAGATTTCAAAGACCATTGGGTTCAGATAAACCCAGCAGAGACCAGCAAAGACAGGAGACACAAAGCAGTTTCACTTCCATCAGTGACAAGTTGGATAAATTCTTAGTCCCTGGGTGATACAGAGAAATAAAACAGACCACCCCAAATGACTAAGTGGTTTACATCTATCTGAGTCACTTGAATTGCCAACTTGAGTTCACCTGAATTGTATAAATATTGTAATTATGAAAATACATGCTTACTACAATGCTATTATCTAGACCATACCCAGTATCTAATTTATTTACAATTTTACGATAGCAGAAAAATATTCAATGAAGGTCTTGGAAGGGGCTGAAGAGATGGTTCAGTAATTGAGAGTGTATAGGTTCCCAGTACCCACATCAGGGGGATCACCACTGCTTTAAAACTCTAGCCCCTTGAGATCCAGCTTCCTTTTTTACCTCAGTGGGCACTTGCACTCACGCACACACACACACACACACACACACACACACACACACACGATTAAAAGTTTTTAAATAAATCAATTAATACTTAAAAATAAAGGTCATGTGAAACACGACTGTGACAGAAAATGTGACTAGATCCATTATATTCCAAGTAGATTTTACTGCTCACACAAAACTGTGTTCTGCAAAGAAAAAAAAAAAGTCTCCCATTCGTTGGGTATAGAATGAAGTCATTCAAGTAGGTACAGAAATTGTCTGGCCTATTAGCTCAGGCTAATTATTAGCTAGCTCTTACAACTTAAATTAACCCAAATTCTTGCCTACATTTGGCCAAGTGGCTTGGTACCATTTCTCAGTAAAGCATTCTCACCTTGCTTCCTCTGCATCTGGCTGGTGACTGACTCTCTGCCTTTCCTCTTCCCAGAATTCTCCTAGTCTGGTTGCCCCGCCTATACAGACTGCCTGGCTACTGGTCAGTGTTTTACTAAACCAATATAAGTGACAAATCTTTAAAGTGTATAAGATCATTATCCCATAGCTTTGCCCGTTTTTTCCTTTTCAAAGCAAAAACCCTGAATCTAATCTCCTTTGTTTAGCTTTTCTTCCTGACCATTATCCATAACAACTTGTAACCAACATGCTAAACAAAGACAACCATCCATAATCCATTTTTTGGGAATGTTGGCATAGTTTTCTAGGCTGCATCCTGATGGTTGGGGGTACTGGCAGAGAACACAGTCAGCCTCCATACATATAAGCTTCATCTATGATAGCTTTCTCCTGGAACCCTAATATTGACTGTGGTCAATGATGCCACACTAGGAACGGACAACCTGCCAGGGAACACAGAGCTTTGATGAGAGCCATCCTCCTCTCCTCTGCCACCCTCACTTTCCTTTCTTTGCTCTCTCTACAAAGTTATGTCTAGAAAAGTTATTTCTGTTGCTTTAAAAACTGTTTTCCTACTAAGGCCTCCCCACTCACATGAAGACTGAGTTACAGGGGAGTTGTAATTTCATCTTTCTATCAGAGCTCCTCTGTGTTTTTGTTTCTCTGCAGCTTCAGAGGACGGAAGCAGAACACACCTATCACATGACCTTAGAAGTTGTGGGACTAGGGATGCCCTGTCTCGGGCTGGCAGGTGCCACTCAATCCCATGTGATGGATGCCATGGAGAAATCCCCATTTTCCTGGGAACTTTCTCCCTACATAAAATCCAGTGAGAATCAAACAAAGCAGTTCAGCTTACAGATGCTGCTTCACAACCCTGTTCTACACTCTTCTGAATTTTCACATGAAATCATGAACAAATGTCTGGATGTTATTTGAATTACTTGAAATGAAAAAGATTCTTGGTTCTATCACTCTAGTGCTGCCTTTGAAAACAAATACAGAGTATTTGGAGTCACAACTGGGATCTGCCTCTAGTGAGGACTTAGTGGGATCTAGAGGACAGTTTATAGGAAGAAGGATTATTATTGTTATTATTTTTTATTTTCAAACAAAGCTTCTATCGTTTTTCATTTTTAACTTAAAAGTTAACCGCTATTTTTAGTGTTTGTTTTTCACACACAAGACCCTGTGCTACCCCTGGTTTCTTACCATGGATAATGTGGACCCCACAAACATTTCCTCTGGCCTACAATATTAAGGGTTTTCAAGATAGTTAAACAACATCCATCTGCCTAACTGTTCTCAGCAGCCACATCTGCAAATGTTAACAGAGCCTAGCAGGCTTCTGACATAAGTGGTAGTCTGAGTGACTAACGATCCCTCTTTGGGTACACTTTTTTCTTCCTAAACTTAATCAATACCTGTATAATTGATCAGGTGGGCCATATGGCCCCTCTGATTCACAGATTAAGACAATTAGGACACCAGCCAGCTGGCATTATTCATAATGAGGACTAGCCAGCCTCATGCTTTGTCTTCCTTGGAAAAAGCAAGCAAGCTCCACCTGGTCTTGGGCATGATTCGGAGCTAATTCATAAAATGTCTAGCTAAAAATGAGTCTAACCATATTTAGACAAAATACTGAATGTAAATGGATTGCGTGGCAGTAAATTTGTGAGAGCTTCCGCCTCAGGATCTGGATGGAAATGTAACAGCAGGAATATAACTCGAGAAAATTGAGACCAGGGTTCACAGATAGATGGAAAATGCAAGTACTGTAAACTTAGTAATAAGACAGTTTTCTCTAGGACCATGCCTTGGAAACAGGAAACACCTCTAAATACAGGGACCCCCTAGCACTGAGCTCTAACATATCTGTGGGGAAAAGGTAAGAAAAGGCCTAGAAATACAAGATCAATAAAGATCTTTCTGGAACTAACATGTTGAGAACACGCCTCCCATGCATTAATCCTACCTTTTCAGGGAAAATGAGCAAATTAAGCAGCAGAATTTCTGTTTTGTTGCCATTTTGTGATTGTATGATTAAGTGCATGATTTATGCTTACTTAAGAAAACAGGATAGTTAGCATTTCTTTCAGTGATATATTGTCTTAACTCAAAGCCCCTGCATCCTGCTGGAGAAAACCACTGCAGCAGGAACAGTCCTGGAAATGATGGTGGACACCAGCTGCCTTCTGCAGATTTATGAACATTAGAGACTCGTAGAGCCCCTCGGCATCCTTCCCAAAACACAGAGAGCGGAGCAGACATGTAACAAAGTGCCTCTGGGAAGACATGACAGCATCCCTCCTGTTCTTTTGCCTTCTATCACTTAAAACCAATTAAAAACTAAAAGAAAAGTGTCTTAAAAAACAAGCAACAACAACCAATTCTCAGCTGGGCAGTGGTGGCGCACGCCTTTAATCCCAGCACTTGGGAGGCAGAGGCAGGTGGATATCTGTGAGATCGAGACCAGCCTGGTCTACAAGAGCAAGTTCCAGGACAGGCTCCAAAGCTACAGAGAAACCCTGTCTCGAAAAACCAAAAACAAACAAACAAAAAAATAAACCAACCAATTCTCCCCATTTATACTCAAACCAGATTTGAGAAACCAACAATGTTTATAGCAAATGACTCCATATGTCCAATGTATTATTGTAGTAGATGGATTTATTTTTTTATCATCAATAGAGTTTATGTGACATTCTCTGGATGATGGAAGAACTCATTTACCATAAGAGTTTCCTGGGGAGATAAAGTTATGTTAAGAATCATGCTAATTCAGGTTCATCTGAGGGTCTGGCCTCCTAGCCTTATTTTATCATTCAGCAGGGGCAGGAAAATATCATGAACAGTAACCCGATAAATTATACACATCGTTAACATAGCAAAATATCATTTCAAAATAGAAAATTCCTTTTGTGCTCACGAGACTCTGTATTTAGGATCATGTAGATAGGGTATCAGAAAAGAGTGGCCACAGCTAGGAGGCTAACTCAAGGTTGTGTTCACCAGTACCTAAGCAATACAGCCCAGGCCTCTATAGTTTTCGGAAACGGAAGGCTACATGCAGAAAAGAAGCTATGGTGCTAAAATAAGAAAAGGGAATTGAGACAGGAACTAGCTCCCTATTGTTGCTGAAACAAACTGCTACAAAGTTTCCATTTTAAACAAGATGAACTCACAGTTTGACAATTCTAGAGGTTAGAAATCCAAATTGGTTGCACTGGAGCACAGTCCTAACTAAGTAGCAGGGCATTTCTGGTGGAGGCGTGAGAGGAGTATGCATTTCCTGGGCAGCTTCTCCTTCTACAAGCTCACTGCAGGTGACTCTTCTAGCCCTGACACCTTTTCATTCATCACGTCATCTCTGACTGGGACTCTCCTTCTACTTGTAAGACTTCTTAGGTTTGCACAGAGCCCATGTAGATAAGCTAGAATATTCTTCCATTCTGAAATCCTTAATCTCATTTGTAAAGTCTCTTGGGTTATATAAGGTAACATGTTGACAGGTTCTAGGGTTTAGAGTTCGGACATCTTTGGGGTGACATTCTGTCTAACATAAGGAAGTACTATTATTATTACTGATTTTTTAAAAATGTGTTTTTAATTGAAATATAGTTTTATCAATGCAGTCAGGCATGATGGCATATACCTTTAATCCCAGCACTTGGGAGGTAGAGGCAGGTGGGTTTCTGAGTTTGAGGGCAGCCTGATCTACAGAGTGAATTCCAGGACATCCAGGGCTACACAGAGAAACCCTGTCTTGAAAAAAAACAGAAAAGGGAAGAAATACAGTTATATCACCTTCCCCCTCCCTTTACCCTCCTTTCCATGCCCTCCCAGTACTCTCCTTCCAGCATCTCCCATGCCCCTGCTCTCAAGTTCATAGCCACTTTTTCTTTTGTATTAATATTGCTATATGCATATATGTGTATGCACAAACATATAACTACAATTTGAAGTATTATTTTTAAAAGAGAAGAGTTCAAAGATGTTTGATCAATTATCATGCTTCATAATTGTGTGCCTCCTTCTTATACACACCCATGGCCTTTTATTCCTGAGCCCTAAATCTACTTATAGCAATAGCTAGACTTTACTAAGTGTTTTGTAAGTACTATGCCAAGTAGTCTACTTGGATGTGATTTCTCAATTATCCAGAGAGGTGTCATTATCGTCCTTGTATCATGAATGAGAAGACCAAGGCTCAAAAAAACCATTGTCTGAAATTCAAACCTAAGTCCACAAGTCTCCTAACCAATAAGAAACAACTGAAGTGTATAACAACAAAGGTGTATTTCCTCCTTGTGCTTCAGATCTCAAAAGTCCCTCATCTCTTCTGTGTCATCGTTCTGAGAGTCTGGCTAAAGAAGCAGCCCCTAAGTTGGCATTAGCTCACCTACATCACAGATCTTGCCACTCGGCAGTGTGAGGGAAAAAACGAGATGATGGGACTTCACATGGGCTTTTAGAGCATTAATTTAGATGGGATGTGTATCACATGCCCTACTGGCCAATCAGTTTAATGATAAGCCCTGACATCCATGTAGCAGTATTTGCAGGACAGGAGGTATTTGAGAGTCACCCCATACTCTACCATGGCTCTAAACCTTGTGCCTATTGGCATTACAGGAAAGTAGTGGTCTCTAATCAGAGGAGAGTCAAGGTGACTGGAGTGTTCCCTCATGGTACGACTCTCACCTCCAGTTCAACTCAGATTATTTATAAGAAGCCACTTTTATAAATGGAGATATTTCAGATCCAAAAATTTCCTTTATCCATATGCCTAAAGTGGTTTAACACTCCACCAAAAGAGACAAGAGTGTGTCATCTGAAGACAGGTACATTCTAGGAGTTATGAACTGTTCTTCAAGAAAGTTTTATTCCAACTAGAGAGACTACATCGGTGCTGGGCTCATCGATATAACAGAGGGTAATAGTGATCTAGCAAGGTTCTCCCTCATTTAGAATTCTAGTCTACATCAAGAAGATGCAGAGTCTCTGAGGAGATTTGCAGAGATAGTTGGTGCAATGTACCTTGTTTAATTGTTTCTCAAACTATGTTCTAAGAATCCCTCTGTGCTCTATGAAAGTTTTCCAAATGGTCAAAGGGTGACACACACCGTTGCATGCTTTTATCCTCATCGTTGGGCTTGCCTAAGACTCAGAAAGTCCTTATCCTGGATGACTTAATCAGACAGAATGGAGCAGAATGACTGGCAAAGCATTCAGGAAGCCAAAAGGAAGAGGGGGTAAAGCCCATCTTTCAATCAGAGATATGGAAGGGACAAGAGCAAAGGTCAGGAAGTGAGGTTTGTTCTGTGACTCTTGAGGTCAGGACGACTGGATGGAAGAAACACACACTTCTCACACCCGTATCTCCCTCAGACTCTTCAGCGGCAGAGTAGGAGCCGGAATGGCCAAAAGTAAAGACGTTTAGTAAGTTAGCACCACTTCTCACAATAGCGTTGAGTGCACATACACTCCTACTCACTGTTTCTACTTAAGGATTCTGCTTCGGCTTTTATTAGAATTGTTAAAAGAACAGATTGAAAAACCACAAATCATTACAATCTTTCTATCTCATGAAAAGGATACAGAAGCCCACAAACACAGCTTAACTACTACCACAAAAAAGAGCAAGTAAAAAGCTGAAATCAGAACCAGGACTTTCAGCTCCCAGTCCTCTATGGCTCCTAAGTATCTGACCCTGGTGCTCAGAGCTCCATCACCGAAGACTGGCTACCCCTTGCTTTCACTGATATCTCCACTTCTGGTGCACAAATGGGGAGTGATGAGTTATTTGAATTCTGCAGCACCAGTACCCTGCTTAAAAAGCAACTCAGCTCTCATCCTCCCATGTTATTGCACTCATATGCAGCCCTAAAATCCACAGCTTGGCAGACTATTAGCTTCTGGCTTTGGCTGGGTCTCCACTGCTCCACACATCCATTCCTTTGCCTGCCTCATGCCCCTTTGAAATGCCTCTCTGGCTTCCAGAGTGATGCAGTCCGCCAGCCAGCTGTCAGTCAGCTCTTCCACAAGTTTGCATCGCTGCAGTGACGGGGCTATTTCAAAGCCCAGATGCTTCGGCACAAATAAATAGTTCATCTGGGGCCTGGACAGAGTCCAGCTGAATATTACAGAAAAGGCTGGGGTGGAATCAAACCAAATGATACACAGCTGGAAACTGTTAAGTTAGAAACAGGGCACAGAGGTTGTACTGGAAGAGAAGAACGGGAGAAAAAAGAATCGAACCAGTGATTACTATTATCTGGAAGATTCTGAATTAAAATCACAGAGAAACAGACCATGGTTTATATAAAAATTGAAATAAGAGCATTTTTACAAAAGTAATTCACCCTAAGACATAGAGGCTTGGCACAGATGAAAAGGTTGTATCATTTCTTGTGTGGTAGGTTGAATGTAATTGGCCCCCATAAGCTCATAGGGAGCAACACTATTAGGAAGTATGGCTTTGTTGGAGTAGGTATGACCTTGTTGGAAGAAGTGTGTCACTGTGGGAGTGGGCTTTTAGATCTCATATATGCTCAAGCCATGACCTCAGACTATTTCCTGTTGCCTATGGGACAAGATATAGGATCCTCAGATCCTTCTTTAGCACCATTGTTGCACACCACCATATCCTACTACGATAATAATGAACTAAACCTCTCAAACTGTAAGCCACCCCATCAAATGTTTTCCTTTGTAAATAATTTTTGCCATGGTCATGGTGTCTCTTCACAGCCATAGAGACCCTAACTGAGGCAGATGGATTTGGCGGGTCCCCCTTTGGCTATCTAAATCTATAAGTTGCTTCCTGGTGAGCAAGGTTAAAAGTTCAGCTCTTCACTCCCTTCCAGGATCACCCAGCCTTTATGTGAGCTCCTAGACTTGCCAGCAGCTCAGCTGAACAAGCCTAAGATGAACACACAGAATTAAAGAGATACCCAGGGTAAGGATATGCAGCAACACCACTCCTTTTCAACACAAGACCCAAGCAGCTGAGTCACAAAGATGAACCAGCAATGACTGTAGAGGTAGCTGCTGGTACTCACGCCTCCAGCCTCTGAAAACTGTGATGACGTCACTACACCGAGGATGAAGGAGATGAGGTTTATATGCAGAGAAAATGAGGATACACAGAGAGAGAGAGACACACACAGATACAGATAGTGAGCAGAGAGTTCAACCTAATGAAAATCAACCAAATATATTCTGGATTCAAAAATATCTCAGATGCCAGACTCTGGACTTTTCAACCAAAGCACACTATCACGGGGCAAAGGTTTATTCTATTTTCTTTTAGCTGTGTATGTTCCTTGTTTCTGACAGACAGTGCAGGTTGGGTCCTAAAAAATCTCCAACCAACATGAAGCTGAACTTTGAGACTGTCAAGATGAATGCTGTGTAAATAAGACGACTTCACAGAGTGAGCCTACCTCTATGAGTGTTCTTATGCCCAGTCTGGTCAGAAATTCAAGCTCTCTGTATAGTCAGAAATTGGAAAGAATTAATTATTTTTCTTTGGGTCTTATTGGAAAATGTTTCCAATTGTCAATGACTGTTCTTACAGGAACCACCAAAATGCCTGGCCCATAGCTCAAGTACTGGTCTTGACTATTTCAGGGTGCATGTCTACTGCTGTAGTGTAGAGAGGAAGCCAGTCTTCATAATTCCATGTATTGCAATTCTGACATCTTTCATTAAAACTAAAATGTACAGCGTGGTTGTACCACCTTAAATAAATTTTTGTTTGTTCAGGAAATAGTTAAGGTTGGGGATATTGCTCAGTGTAAAGTGAGATCCTGGGTTCAACACTGAAAAGAAAAATATTTATCAAATAATCTAAGAACCAGACATCATGCTGGAAGGTGGGGGTATTGTAGACCACCTCCACTGAAGTTATTCACTCTGTTCCAATTAATATCTTGAAATACTGGTCAATTCTAGGACAAAAGAAAGCTGTGCAGCTCAATGAATGTCTCATTTCTCAAAATGAAAAAAGAATTGTGTTTTTAAAATCCTAATTTTGTGCCATTTCAAGCACAGAAACTATATGAAGGAAGGTAAATTGGAATTCTTTCTGTAGTCTAGTAGTTAATCCGTGAATTAAATGCAAGAGACTTCAATCCTGGTTACTATTTGGGTGAAGAGGAATTGGGAAGATTGAATATACTGGAAGGTTTATTTCCTGGAAGCATTTTCTAGCTCAAAATTGACAATTCAAGAGCAGTCCTGAAATAGCTTTGTATGCTGTTTGCTGGCCAAAATGGCATTGCAGCGTGACAACACAAACATCATCTACAGTATGCCCTGCCACTGAAGACTGAAATTGCATGACTCTTCAGTTTCGTTTGGGAGTGGATATATTGTTTTACATGCATGGCTGTCCTGGATCCTTCTCCACTTTGTAAAATGGGGAAGTCTATGGACACTGATCACTTCACCAGGTTTCCTTACCCTCAGGCTTCCAGGGTTTATAAGAAATCATGATGATGGGGAGTGGGGTCAGCTAATTCCAGGCCTCCCTCTCTAAATCAGCAGCAGAGACCTTACCCTTATCAGGCCTCCCAGGCCACCCAGGCTACCCAAATCTCAGGGACTCAACACCTCCCTTCATCCTTCTACCTCTGGAGAGGAAAAAGTACCCTTGCTGGTAACTTCCCTGTATCTTGTCCATTCTTTTAGAAATGGTCCTCTCTCATAGTTTAAGTGTGTCCTCTGTTTCCTGCCATGGAAACACAGGGATTTCATATTATCTCAGGTTTGTACCTTCAGAGAGGCTTTATTATTTTCTTATTACACTGTTCCAAGTTTGCATGGTTTAAGTTTGCATTAAAAATCAATATTCCAAAAGATCCATTGGCCCATCTGAATTAGTAACAGGATAAAAACAGTTTACAATAAAGGACTTAGATTTTACTCTCTAGCTTAAATATTTTGGCATTGGGGGCTCCCTCTTATGCTTCACTTTCATCTTTAACAGTAGTTGAATGATTGTCCCAGGAGTCTTTCTGCCCTGGCTATGATTACTCCTCAGCAAAAGGACAAGCAGACTTTGTGGTCCACCAATTAAGGAAGTTGCTCCTCGGGCCCTTCTAGTCATTGGAAATTCATTCCAATAACCTCTGAAAAATCCAGAAACAGGCACATGACATCTCTCCTTTTTCACTACAGCACAAGATATTGCTTTGTTTTGCTGATTTTTATCATTTAGCCCCTCTTATGGGGGTCACTGATTGAGTAGTAAATGGCTTGGCTTCTACTCCAGCTCTGCAAAGCCAAAGCACACAATTTGGCTATGGGACAAATGGGTGTCTGTCACCAGGAGCCATGGCATATCTGCTGATTTATGGATAGAAGCCATCTTTCCAGCATTTCCCACCTCCATCTGGAAATCCCTATCCATCCATTCATTCTTGTTCATTGGTGTCATTTCCACTTTCTCATTTGCAAGGAAATTCATCCTGGAAGAATAGTGAGAGAGAACAGCCAACAATTTCCTGAGATTCACATCCAAAGTTTGAGGGTCTGATGAAAAGGCATAACAGAGTGTGGCCTGCCTCTTGGTGTGCAGATGCTGTGATGTTCTGGCTAAGCACTGACGTTACTTCAGATGGGGATTTCAACCCTCATTCCATATCCTGTTGGTTTTATCACATGGGTCAGTTGCCTGAGGGGTCCGAGCCTCACTGTTGTCTTTTGTAAAGTGTGGTATTTTTAAATATCTACAACAGCAGCTGTTGAGATGCAGAGTGACAGCGTAGCTGGGAAGTTCTCAGCGTGAACAGTGTGCAGTTCAGTGAGCACTCAGTGGATGCAGACATTAACAGTAAGTCTCTTGGTGTCTTTCAACACTCCCTTCAGCTCCCATAGCCTGGCCAGAATGGACAGAATTTTTATCCTTTTCATAGATCTAGATTTGCTGGTTACCTTGGTTACATTGTCCTGATGCACACAGCTCTCAGCCAGGTAAACCCATCATTAGGGGAAAGAACAGGGCTGGAGAAATGACACACAGTTAAAATGCCTGCCTTGCAAGCTCTGAGTTTGAGAGACCCTGCTTCAAAGAAAAATGTGGAATTCAAATCCCCAGGGTTCATTTTAAAAAAGGATGGATATGTCGGCTAGCTTGTAATTCTAGCCTCAGACAGCTAGCTATTGGAAATTGAGATCTAGTTAGTGAAACGTCATTCCACTAACTTCGGAAATATCCAGAAATTGGCACACAACATCTCTCTTTCTCCACTACAGCACAAGATTGTATTTTGTTTGTTGATTTTAGCACCTTTTATGGGGGGAGGTCACTGATTGAGTAGTAAATGGCTTGACTTCTACTCCAATTCTTCTGGAGATCTCATCCACTGGGAGATCTCATCCCAGACCACAGCAAGTATGTCGAGCTTGAATAGGTAAGCTCTGAGTTTGAGAGACCCTGCTTCAAAGAAAAATGTGGAAGAGCAATCAAAGATTCTGGATAGCACCTTCAGATCTCTATCTACCCTACACACATGGGCACCTACATGCATGTATGCTCCCCCATGCATGTGAACATGCATACACAAATATACATGAAAAATAGAAGAGAAAAAAGGGATGAACCTAACACACAGACTTTCCCCTTTTAAAATTCATGTTCAAGGTCCTTTGATGCCATGCGGCCCAGGCAAGTGAAAGACACCTACCAGGCAGCCTGGGTCCTCACGGTCTGGGCTGTCTGAAGCATCCTCAGGTGGTTGGGTGTAAATTGTGGGGAAATCAGAGAGAAAGAGGCAGAAGGGTTCAGATGCTATAGCAAGAGGCAGTTTTGAAGAAGGGAGGACTGTAAGGAATGGGCTGATGTTGGTGGCCTGCTTGCCACCCAGGACCAGAGCAACGTCGGGGCCTGGGATGCTGTCTATGGGTGTATCTGAATCTCTAACAGCCAGAGTCTATGTTGACCCCCATGACCCTTGTTGCCACCAAAACCACAGGGATGACTGAGGCGTGAACAATCACCTGTGCCCATTGTGCCATGCTGCCACTGGGGCTATGTTGATCTGAGGGGTCCTGTGCTGCCACCCGGAGGACATGATGACATCTGGCCTGAGTTGCTGCGGTGGGGGTGGGGGATGCATGTCTGGGTTCATGCCCCTGCAACAGCCAGAATCTGTGTAATGTCCAAGGCTTCAGTAATCACTGAAAGCCGTGTGGATGACTGAGTTCCAAGTTCATGTTGTTCTCCGCGGGCCATGCTTCTGCTGGAGCCATGCTAATCTGGGTGGTCTGTGCTGTCACGTGGGGCTATGGTGGTCTCTGAGCCTATGCTGCAGTGAGGGGCCATGTCTGGGTTCATGGCCCTACTGTAGCCAGGGTGGGTTTGAGATGATGTCTGTGGTTCCTGAGACCATTGAAGGCCATGTTGATATCCTGTGACTGCTCTGCTGTGGGGGCCATGTTGATCTGGGTGGCCTGAGTCACCACCCGGGGTCATGCTGACATCTGAGTCTGCTGCCTGGGACCACGTAGGGGTCTGTGATGTCCATGACCCGTGATGCCACCAAAGGCCACACAGATGCCCAGCCTGGGGTTATGTTGGTGTCGGAGGGCTGGGCTGCCGCTGGGGCCATGGAGTTGTTTGGGCCAGGGCTGCTGCAGGGAACCATGTCTGGGTCCATGGATCTACAGCCGCCAAGGTCTGTGTTGATGTCCATGATTCCTGATGCTATCAAAGACATTGCCATCGCCAGTGGTCTGGGCCACCATCTGTGGCCATGTTGGTGTCCAAGGGCCTCACTACCACAAGAATCAGGCCAATTCGAGTGACCTGCATAGTCACGTGCTAGATCCAGGCTGCTGCCATGGGCCATGTCTGGGTCCAAAGACCAAGAGCACTCAGGGTCTAGGCTGATGTCCATGGCTCGTGTTGCCTCAGGGAATCAGATCTGTTGAAATCCAGGGCCAGTGTTGAGCCAGTCTTGTCCCTCACTAACCACAGGATAGCTGTCTCTGTCCATCGCTGGACATTATAGCAGGGAAGGTATCACCCGCCCCCATGGGAGAGCTGACCCCAGCACTAGGGAGGCATCATAGGTGTGAGAGAGCTAGCTCCAAGGCGTGGGCCTAGGAGAGAACTGACTCTGCCCCTCACCTGAGGGGGTGGTCCCAGGGGCCTGGACTGACCAACTCAACTACCACCCACCCACACATCCTGGGCCTTGGGTTGGCCCACCCTAACATCTCCATCTTTGACCTGCTGGAGTGCACAAAGGGACTGGTCCTGAAGAACAATAACCACAGAATCTCCAGGACTTGGGGCAACAAGAGGGTTCTGAGAGGAGTTTCGATGAGGGGCCAGTACAGTGATGATGGTGTGCCAGAAACCAGAGGCCTTGAACCAGACCAACTACTCGTTGCAATAAATAGGGCTAATTGAACAAAAAGGGTATACTGCATGACATACCAAAGCCCCAATACCACTAGACTGAATGAAGAAATACTGGAAAAATGAAGGAGCAAGGTGGGGTTTTTTATTGTTTTGTTTTGCTTTTAATTAATTTGGGGGAGGGCATACGTCAGGGGTGAGAGACAGATATGGAGGGACTTGGAGGTGAATGTGATTGGATACATGATATAAAATTTCCATAGAATCAATAAAGAATTATGTTTAAAATAAAAAAAATATGTTTTAAAGAGGCTATGTTAGACCCAGCTGGACTTTTCTGATGTCTCTCTGAATCAAATAGGACCAAGAAAATACTGCCTAAAAGTACCTAGCAGATAATCCTAGGCTTCCCTGTCTGATGATAACTTCTCTACTGGAATTATTTTTGCTCTTTGTTCCTTGTATCCTCAAATTTGTGAGATTCAAATGTAATTTGTACATTTGTACTATTGCTATGATAAAACACCATGACCAAAAAGGGTTTATTTGGCTTACACTTCCATATAGCTGTTTATCATTAAAGGAAGTCAGGACAGGAATTCAAACAGGGAAGGATCCTAGAGGTAGGAACTGACACAGAGGACATGGAGGGGTGCTGTTTACTGGCTTGCTTCTCATGGCTTGCTCAGCCTCTTTTCTTATAGAACCCAGAACTACCAGTGTGGGGATAGCACTACCTACAATGGCTGGGCCCTCCCCATCAATCACTAAGAAAATGCTTTACACTGAATCTTATGTATGTATTTTCTCAATTGAGACTTTCCTCCTCTTTGATGACTCTAGTGTGTGTTAAGTTAATTCTCTGAGTGAATGAATATCACTATAGAAACTCAAGCAGAATATTTAGCTTTAGATGTGAGAACATCTCAGGAGAGTATGGGTAGGGAGGAAGGATCCATCCATATCAGTGATCCTTGAGTGTTAATGTGTATCTAATGCAAATGTTGATTGGCAGTTGGCCTAGGGGAGTATCTGGGCTTCCATAGCTCTAGTGAGTGCTACTAGTTGAGGAGCACACTTTGGTGCTGAGAAGACAAAATCTTTAGCCTACGTTCTGAGGAGAAGCAGCCATGGATATGCTGTTTTGTGCTTTACCCTCCTAGCATAATGTCTAGGAAGGTTAGTGTCTTAGACAGGGTTTCTACTGCTGTGAAGAGAAACCATGACCATGGCAGCTCTTATAAAGGAAAACATTTCATGGGGTGGCTTACAGTTTCAGAGGTTTAGTCCATTATCATCATGGTAGGACCTGGTGGTGTGCAAGCAGACAGGGTGCAGGAAAAGGAGCTGAGAGCCCTGCATCTTGAGCCACGGACAACAGGAAGTGATCTAGGTCACTGGGTGTGGCTTGAGCATATATGAGATCTCAAAGCCTGCCCTCACAGTGACATGCTTCCTCCAACAAATTGCACCTACTCCAGCAAAGCCACAAGTCCTAATGGTGCCAGTCCCTATGAGCTTATGGGAGCCAAACTACATCAGATAGTTAATGCACACTTAACAATTGTTTTATGAGGATGTTTATGGCGATGCTGACAAAGAAGCAATAAAGACTCATTTCATTACTGAAATGTGGTCAGATTTTCAAATGTTTTTTATTTGAGCATATAGATAGTCAACCCTCAGTTTAACTACCCTAGATTAGATGTTGTTTTTCATCCAGTCAGCTTTCCTCTACTGAACTATTTTAATTCAAGAAATGATAGGTCAGTTGTGTGAGAACAATTATGTGACTCCAGAACTCTCTGATGGTGCTGACAGGCCACCGTCATACCCCTTGTAAAGAATGGCGGATTCCCGTGGTCATATGTGTTCTCTTCTGTGGACTGATGTGGAGGCAGATGCAGGGGACAGAGTCTCCTATCTTTTCACCACTCCCACATCTCTAAACCACTCCAAACATACAGTTTGCTTCTCTGGGCTAGAAATGACTAACACACCTCTTGATTGCCATCTCTTTTTCCTGTGTGTTGTGTGTTGGGAAAGGAAATGGGATGTTACACAAATAATAATAATAAAACTGTAAGAAACTGTCAGAATGATTTCCTATGAGTCAAGCAACTCTATGCTATTTTTTGTGTGGGGATTGACTCACTGAGTTCTCATAATTCTTAAGGGACACAGTTATAATCATGTTCTTGTGGATGAGGAAACCATAGCAGGAAATAGCTAAGTAAATTCTCCAGAGTTGCATAGCCCGATACTTGAGAGCTGCAGCTCAAACACAGCCTAGCATCAGTGCCCCCGTTTTTTAATTGATGAAGATTTACTCTTTGGATTTACAAGAATTGCTCATATTAATGATTGAAGGCAAGAAGTCTCGATTCCAGACTGGCAGCTTTGGGCTTTTTACTTATTCTGTTCTGGTTGTTGTGACAATGCATAGATTGAGTGAGTTATGAATAACAGATTTACTTCCTGACAATCTAGAGGGTGAGAAGTCTAGAATCCAGATGCCAATGAGTACAGAGTCTGATCAGGGCTCAGTCACTGGCTCCTTGTAGCTGTTTCCTCATATGGGAGAGCAGATGAACAGAAATAATGGACAAAGCCACCAGACAGTAATCGGGGGCTCTTGGACAAATCTCACGTGAGCCTGTTTGTCACAAACTACTGCAGGCCATGACACAAATACAGCAGATTTATAAATTGATAATTCCGATGTCAACCCACCAGATGAGTAATTCACTGATAGAGAGAACCCCGTTCAAGCAAGGCTTGTGTGAGTACAGACTCTGGAAAACCAGCTGCTCTGTCTGTAAATTCACATGTGCAAAACCAGCTGTGGAATCTCCCCTCTGCCATGTATCTTCATGTAATGTGTACATGTAATCTCAAAATTAATCTCAATCTTATGGGCACATACATCTGCAGATAGTCAGGAAGAGAATTTCTCATTAAATGTATAATTTTGATGACCATAAATATACTAAGATATGTTTCATAGCTAGATCTATTGTTCCGTGAAGACCATAAGACACTTAGAAGCCTGTTTTGTTTCTTTACTCGAATTAACATAACAACAGTTTCTTCTCAGTTCTAAGACAAACCACATACATCTAATTGATTCAAAACCCCAAGAGCAAATTCAAACTAGACTGAACGTCTCTGTGAATGGACTGCAAGTTAGACTTCCACAGGTTATACTCAAAGGTACACATGTCTGGTTTGTTGAATTAAAGTCTTTTAAACACAAAAGTGGCATAAAACTGCTATGTGAGTTTTTGTAGCCAGGCCTGGCTGAAAACAGAGCAGTGGCCTCCCTACTAAATTCCTTAGCAATTAACACTCTGCACAAACTTCTAACCTCAGTTTTTGATACAAAATTCAAGGCTCAGCTAACTAACGGTTTAAGTCCTAAACTTTACGTGGAGGACAAGAACAACAATATTAACCAGTTCCCAAGAGAAACAGCTTTACATGGAAAAAAGTTTCGCAGATAGCCAGGGCTCCAAAAGATGGTCTGTCCATCTCAGCTTTGGATAAAAAAGTTACAAGCTTCCCTCCTTGTGCTCTGAGGCTGCATGCAGGATAAGAAAACGTGGATCTAGGCTCGGGACACCTTCAATGCCACTGCTCAGAAGATGCCAAGCACTACACCCCTGGCCTCATGTCACAGCTTGTACACCAGGAACCTTGAAGCAGGGGTTGCCATGGTTACTCACTCCCTCAGATGTAGCTTTTGTAACCTTTTTTATTTAAAAAAAAGTTTAATGTTGAATGTGTATATAATCTGGGTGAACAAAGAAGCTAGAGAGAATTGGGATGGGAGGATTAGAGCAGGAGAAATTAGAGCAAAGAATTAGAGAATAAGAGCTGGACATGAACAATGGCCCTCAGTCTGTGTATGCCTTTTTCCCTTAGATAGAGAGGAAATTTTTCTAAGTCTTCGCTACTTTGAAGTCATTCTTTCTGCAACCCTGGGTGCAGTCCTAGGAGCTGGACTCCCAGGCTATGGTACCTGTTGCTCTTTTCCAGGTATCTACTCTGTTCGTTGACTTTGCTTTGGAATAAAACTTCTTTCTATTTTGTTGTGTGTGTGTGTGTGTGTGTGTGTGTGTGTGTGTGTGTGTGTGTGTGTGTGTGTGTGTGTGTGTATCTTTGATTCTTTGTCCAAGAACTGGAAACACCTAGCCATAACAGAGACCAGAGTTAACAGAGGGATTGCTCCACATCAACATATGCTAGATTTCTACTACTACATAGCAAATGAATGGCAACTTAGAAATTCAAAGAAACAAATGTTTTTATCTCATAATTCCATGGGAGGAATGATATAACTGTAAGTACATTGTACAAACTTAGCTGGTTATATGTAGGAGTATATGTGTGTGTGTGTACACACACACACACACACACGAAACAATTAGTAGGAAAAGAGGCAATGAATTTGAAAGAGAGCAAGGAGGGATATATGGGAAGATTTGGAGAGAGGAAAGGGAAGGGGAAATGATGTGATTATAATCTCAAAAGTAAAAGAAAAAAATTTAAAAAGGAAAGAAGAAAGCTAAATTAATTAATTAAAAGCATCACACAACAGAGCAAATTTTAAAATTAAAGAAAGAAAATTGTAAAATAAAGTTGATTTTAAATATATATATTCATTTTATATTTTAAAATAAATAACCATCTTTTTCAAAATAATGAAGAAATCCATCAGGTGCAGGCCCTGAACTGCCGATGGCTGAATGAGTGGGTATCTCCCTACCTTCTAGGCTGGGGATCTGATTCACTTGAGCAAAGACAGTGAGCTTCTGTTTGAACAGTGATTAAGTCTAAAAACCACTGACTTCCAAGCTCTTGGCCGAGGAACCTACAAAGCAAAATCTAGATGAAAATAATAGAAAGCTGAACCCATAATCCTAAAATTTCAAATTTTCAAGTCACTTTAGGAGTGAGAAACAGACTTTGGAAAACAATGGTGCCTGGGGCTGCTTTTGTCAATTTCTAAAGTTGGCAGGAAAGCAGGGACACACTTATATTTTATCTCTAATGAAGGCTGTCATCTGGCTTCTGGGCCCACATCCATTTTCATAAACTGAGTTGTAGTAACTTCTTATGGGAGATCTCTCCTCATTGGTTTCAAACTCATGGGTTATAGACACGGACAGGTAGTCCTGGGAGAAGACTGGATGACATTCCCATAAAGGGGAAACTGGGCACTTCCCTATTTTTTCTCTCTCCATAGTATCTACTGTGATCTTCATGATGTTAAATACTTATAGGGCTATAAGTTTGCCCACAGATAACTGTACTAGAACATGTGTTTACATTCTTTTAGAAGATATTAATTTCTTATATAAAAAAGAAGTAGATATATTGGTGGTCCTGTTAATACTTTGTTCTAATTCAACTAAGTCGTTTTTGTGTTAATTTATTTCAAATATACCAATAAAACCCCCAGTCTTTTGCATGAAGTGACCTCAATGATACTCAGACCTTGAGTTCCACTTGGTTCAGTCATACATGCCTGAAAACTGTGGGTCCAGCCATAGAACTAAGACTTCCTCAGCAACCTTATTAACTACCTCCATGGCATTTCATCTTCCCGGCGGGCTTCTCACTTTGTTATTCCTAGCATCTCTCAACTGCCCACCTCTCTGAGTGTCTCCCACGACAGTCTTCTTTTCCTTTTTCCTTCCCACTTCTCATTACCTATTAACCTAGACCTGTACAGTACAATTTTGACAGCCACACATGGCTGTCAAGCATTTGCAGCCCCTTGGAACTGAGTTAGTTACTCAGTAAGATGAAAATATGCACCAGGTTTTGGAGGCTTAGTATTGTAAAATGAACAACTTTGATATTTATTCAAAGTTCAAATTATAATTTTTAAATATTTGGTGAAGTATAATACATTGACATTAATGTCACCTCTTACTTTTGCCTATTTTAGATGAGGCTATTGTAAAATTCTAAATCTACATTATACTGCTAATACAAGTCTCCTACCGCACACCTCAGGCATCATCCATCTGCCTCTACTCCCTCCCCTGCTCCTGATATTCTAAAGCATGTAGTTTACCTCTTAGCAGAAACATAAGTTTCCCATCTTCTCAGGTAGAGAATTATCTTTTGAATGAACCATCACACCATGCTATTCAGGTTGACTGTGTTTGGCCCTCCACATATACTTCTTGAACACTTGACGTGTTTGCAGGCTGTTCTTGGTGCTGAAGATGCAGCATAAGACAGCCGTGGTCATCCAGAAGTCACCAACCAAGTCAGGTGTCAACACTTGATAAAAGACCCTCTTCTTAGCAGCGGAATTTTCCAGGAATTCAAGGCACCATTGGAGAAGTACAGAAGCTAATTTTATTACACATTACTAAGGACATGTCCCAGTGCACTGCAATTCAAACTATGTGTGCACATACTTCTATCTATCTGTTGTCAGGCAGCTAGAGGAGTTTTGTTTTAGTTTGGTGGGATGTTGAGTTTTGGTTCCTGAGAATTATAGGATATTTTCTAGTGTAGACATAGTTGTAAAGATAAATAACTTGAGCCAAACTAGCACATATGCACACACACACACACTAAACTATGTTCTTCATTCTTCTGCATTTCATCTGTTTGAAGACAGCTGTGCCTTGACCTACTTATCCTGCAGCTTTTCTTTTTCATTCTCTCCTCACAGAAAAATCAGAGCAAAACCAATTAAACAGAAGCCCCACTCAGAAGAAATACATTCTGAGAAAATGGCTCTTCTCTTTTCATCAAGGAAGATAATAATCCTAGTTCAGGAAGTCAAGGATAATTTCTCTCATAAATTATACACTCTGGCCACATGGATTTTTAGCACAAATTAAGGATGGAATTTAGCTTCACTTCTCCTTTCTTTGAATTTGGTTATTTTTTTAAAAGGGGAATGTTTTTCTTGAAGCATTTGGTATTTGCAGCTCATGAGCTTCCTGTTCACCACTGTCTACAGCACTGCCTTTTAGATACAAATGCCCTTAATAGATCACTGTTCGGAGCTTAAAATGCCCATGTTTATCCCAAGTTGTTTGGTTCCTTTCTCTTTCAGCAGACACAATAGTCAGTTTCTTGTCCGGCACTTTTTTTTATTTCAAAGAAAACAAACTTTATCACTTGGAAGCATTACCTAGTGTCATAAAACCAAGCCAGTATCAGCAGAAGAGTGGGATCACATAGATCAGTATCAGCCACAAAATGTATGATGTAGAGAAGAGGAAAATGAGTCTATGGACCATAGTCACTGATTGCAAAGAACTGAGGAGGCAGAGCCCAGGCTACAGTATCCACAAGTCATTTACTGGGATCTGTGCCTGGCAACTGGGATCCCTCAAGACAGGAGGATATGGGAGTTCAAGTACTGGGATCTGATCATCATCATTCATGGGTTTACTTACCCTGCTTTGACATTCACGGTTCTGAACACACTTGTACTTTCTCATGCTTCCTTGCTTCTGTAGATTGTATTCTTGTCTCTGTTTAATATACCCTCCTAACACTCTCTCCACTTTGCTTTTTCCCTACCCATCGCAGAAAAGCAACCTACATATTGTAGTAGGCTTTCTTTTGGAGTGCCAACTAGCTCCCAAATCATGACACAGAGACATATTATTAGTTAGGAATGCCTGGCCTTATCTTAGTTCTTATTTTAATCTGTTTCTCTTTAAGATAATATTCCATATTAGTCCACAATATATTGTCCCTTCTGAGTGAGCAAACATCACCTCTCTGAGATGCCTCTGAATCATCTCTCATGCCCATGCCAAAACAAAATAAACCGCTCTGGTTTATTCTCTCTCCTGTTGCTCTTTGTACAAATCACTGTGGGGTTCAGTGATGTTGCTACAGTTTGGTAGGTTGGCCACTTCCTTAGAACTCTTCAGCTGAGGCGCTGGGTATTGGCTAACAAGGCATGAAAAGAGCCTAGCAAAATGCCTGAAACTGCCAATACTTAACCAACATTTTTTGAGTGAATGAATTCTACTTTTAATCAATATTTTCTAGGTACTAAAGAGTATTAGTAGATACTGGGGACAATTCAAAAGTAAGTTTAGATGAATCTTCCCTCATGAAGTCTAGAAGCTAGAGAGTGTGCACATATGGGATATCATGACAGAACATCTAAGGAGAAAGTTCTAGAATGGTAAGGGTATTACTGGAGGACTTGAAAGACCCACAGCTGGCTTGGAAAATGGCCAAACATGTTATATTCTCACTCACTCACTCATTCATTCATTCATATACTTATTCACCCAAAAAGTATATATTGAAAGCTAAATATTGTCAGGCAGTGGGGGCACACACCTTTAATTCCAGCACTCAGGAGGCAGAGGTAGGCAAATTTCTGTGAGTTCAAGCCCAGCCTGGTTTACAGAGAGAGTTCCAGGACAGGCCCCAAAGCTACAGAGACAACTGTCTCAAAAAACTTTAAAAAAAAAAAAAGAAAGAAATCCAAATATTGATAGATACATGAAAGAGAATAAATTTCCTGATCTCATGGATTTTATATTCCATTATTTAAAAAGGCTAACAATTCAAACAACCCCTTAAAAATTCATGCTAGCTCAATAAATGAATCAGAGACCCAAAATATTTTAATCTTCTTTATTCCGCTATTTGTGTAATAGTTTGGCCCTGTTGAACAAAAGGTGGAAGAGCTGCATGCAGATGCCTTTCTGCTACAAAACTGTGGCTTCTACTAGCTTCCTTCATATCCCTATTCTGTGATGGCTAATTTTAAATCTTATCGTAATTGAAATGAACTACAACCTTGATTAGTGAAGGACACTGATGGATAATTCTATTAAGGAATTTATAGACACAGTCAGGCCAATAGTTTAATCCATTGATGGAGTCAGATTTTTGAATAGACAATTGGGAAGCATTAGAACAAAGGAGGGCAGGTCATCTCTAGAGAGTGGGCTCTGCCTAGCTCTCTAGTGGTGTGTCTTCAAAGAGCCCATCTTGGACTTTGCCC
The DNA here is from genome assembly GCA_004026605.1 of Ondatra zibethicus. NCBI lineage: Eukaryota > Metazoa > Chordata > Mammalia > Rodentia > Cricetidae > Ondatra > Ondatra zibethicus. The sequence continues at coordinate 108,764 of PVIU01001524.1, read as the reverse complement.
CCACAGGTAGGTCATCTTCTCTGCTTCCTGGCTGCTACGAAACAAACAGTCTCTACCACACACACCCACAACCATGATATTCTGACTTTTGAAAGGCCCAAAGCAGTAGATCCAGCCAACCATGGAGTGAAACTTCTGAAACCATTGTCCAAATTAAATCTTTTCCCCTCTTGAGTTGTTTCTGTCAGAAATTTATTACAGCATGAAAAGCAATTAACATACATTCCATTTCTCCTTCCGTTCTGCAGGGAGCTGTAACAACTCGCCAGAAGTGACAGGATTGTGAATGTGTCGTTTTCCAGACTGAAAAATCGCAAGTAAGAAACTGTGGCAAGCCTCAGCCTCATCATCTCATCCACCATACTTTGATCACACTGGTGACCACTGCTGCACATGCCAAGATGAATGTGCACTCATTCGTTCATTGTGTGTTTAGTGAGTATCCACTACACTCAAGCAATTAACTGGTCAGTGGAGACTCAATGGCACGTAAAACAGACGAGTTGCTGGGTTGCTGGCCTCATGGAGTTTTCAGCTATCAAGAGTGATGATATAAATGTTAAAACTAACACCAGACACTTTGTCACAAATGACAGCTTCCTGTGCCTTAACAAGCCAAGCAAGAAAAACTAGAATAGATCCAAAACAGGAGCATTTTCCAATTTACTCCCCTCCTGAAAACCTTATACTGGGCTGGGGAGATGACTCAGTCCATTAAGCGATAGCTGTGCAAGTATGAAGAACTGAGCTCAAATCCCCAGTGCCCATGTGAAAGCCAGACATGGTCACAAGAATTTATAACACTAGAACTGGAAGGAAAAGATAGATGGATCCCTGAAGTTTCAACACCAGCCTGTCTAGCCTATTAGTAATGATCTCTAGATTCAATGAGAGAATCGCAACATCAATCCTTGACCTATGTGCACGCACGCACACACACTCACACACACACAGTGAAGCAAACTTTACTGTGTAACTATAAATTCTTATAGCTTCTTGTTATGGTTAATTTTAGTCTACTTATTTGGCTTGGCTAAGGAATGTTGATACAGCTAGTTAAACATTATTTCTGCGTGTGTCTGCAAAATGTTCATAGACAGTTGACAATCAAAACCAGTAGAGAGAAAAAAGTTGTACTCTCACAAATACCCATCTTCTAATATAATGGGCCTGAGCAGACTAAAACAGAGAAAGAATGAGAGACTGTGCTCTTTGTGCCTAGACCAGAGAAACCACTTTTTCTTTGGTTCTTGAACAACAACATTCCTAGATTCAAACTGAGACTTATAGCATCAGCCTCTCTGTTCTCAGGCCTTTGAGCTTGGATTGGAACCCCACACCACCACCTCTCCTGGGCCTTCAGCTCACACAAATAACCTCATGAGGTCTCTCAGACTCCATAATTATACGGCCTAGTTCTTGAATGAAAAATTCCTTCCTGCACAGAGATGTGTATCTTACTGATCAATTTTACTCAGGAGGATCCTAGCTGATCCATTGCAGAAGGTATAACTGCCTTTCCCCCACCCAAACCTGAGACCTTCATCTGAATCTCAATCTTTTCTTCCTCTTTGAAGACAGGCTTTTCTTAATATCTATCCATATTAATATCTCTCACCATCAACTCTGCCCTTTTCTTGAAGCCATCTTCCCTTGACTTTAGTGTGCTACTTTCTCTTGATTTCTCCCTTATCTGGCTAATGCTACCGTGTCTCTGGCCCCACTCTGTCTTGCTTTCACCTCACCTTTACCTCTATAGTTCAGGTACTTCCATGGGCCACTTCATCTCCATCTTCATACTGACCTTTCACCCACAGGCTTCATCAATACCTCTCTGTGAGGACTGCAATCTCCCCATTTGATTGCCCTCCTCAGAGCAGCTGGCTTCTGTCCCACATTTCCAGCTGCTCTTGGAAATCCCCCCAAATTTTTGCTTCCCAAGAGTCCCAAACAGTACATTCAGACTGAATGCCACCCCCATGTCCCAACCTATCACATGCTTAGCAAATAATTTTCCCTGCGCAGAAAAATGTCAGTCTCTCTCTCATTAGTTTCCTACTCATGATAGGACTTTAACCCCACTCGATACACCCAAGAGTTGGTCTTTCAGGGGCTGGTGTGATTACCCAAAGAGTTGAAGTGTTTTCTAACAAGACTGATGACTCACGTTCAATCCCTGGGATCCTCACGGTAAAGTGAGAAAACTGACTCATGAAAATGTCCTCTGACTTCCACATGTGTGTTGTGGCTTGTGCCCACATAGATATACAGATAGATGATAGATAGATAGATAGATAGATAGATAGATAGATAGATAGATAGATAAATGAAAAAGACTGGAAAGAAGGAAGGAAGGAAGGAAGGAAGGAAGGAAGGAAGGAAGGAAGGAAGGAAGGAAGGAAGGAAGGAAGGAAAGACATACAGAGGAAAGAAAGAAAACAGATTGGTTTTTGACCACACAATGTTTCCACAAAAACTTAGTCAGACCTGAATATATCCTACCTCTAACATCTCCAGAACCTGCCTTCTCTTTATTTGATGTTGGTAAGCTTTTTTTTTTTCATTTCTTATTGAACTTATTCTTTCTGTTCTCTGTTTCCACCACCAGCCCCCTGATCTCTTCTATATGTGATGACCAGTTTCTGGCAATGTATAGGAAAGCTGATCACTGTGCTGTTTGAGGATAAAACCAAAGTTTCTTTCCCTGGTACACTATGAATGGCATTTCTTTATACTCACCTCTTGCTGTAAGTCATGCTGAAGTATTTATGAGAATAAACTGTCACTCGCGTAGCTCAATCCTTTGTCTCTTTAGCTGTCAGGAGCATCTTTCCCCTACTCGCTGCCTATTGAATCTCAAGAACTCTTAAGACTCAGCTGAGAACTTCCTTCAGAAGCTTGTCTTCCTCATTTAGGCAGTTCTAGCTCAATAAACAAAAGAGCAAAGTACATAGGTAATAACATAAGCTACAGATCTTTATTATCTCCTAGCAAGATGTCTGAACTAAGTACTTCCAGAAATTGTGTCTGAGCTCCAGCCTGAATTTTCTTTGTCTTGTCTCTCTCCATAGTCTCCAAATGCAAGCCTAGACTCCAAATTCAGAGCCACAAAACACCTCATCCAATTATAAAAGCCTTCCCTTATATTATTATTACTATTATCTTTTTGATATGCTGAAGATCAAAGCCAAGGTCATGTACATCTATGCAGGTACTTTGCTACCGCACTATGACTCTAGCACTTACGTTTTTATTAAGACAGGACCTCACTAAGTTCCCCAGGCTGCTCTTGAACCTGTGTTCTCCTTCCTCAGCTTTCCTAATAGCTTACAGAGATTACCAGTCAGTGTCATCATGGAGAAAAGTCCTTTCCAGAAGCATTTCCCTTGGAGGATATGATTCCCGGGCTCACCACAGACCACTAGCAGAAGGCAAGGGGTTGTTTTGATTCATCTGAAACTGTGGTGAACTCATCTTTGAGTATGCTGTACCTTATGCAATCCTAAATTAGGACAGACTTAGAGAGAGGGATGGAAAGACAGTGATTGGAATGCTCTAGTGTCCCTCACCCACCCCTCACAGAGGAAGTCAGACCTCTTCAGGCACTTTGTCACCGAGTTTTCAGAGCTGTATTTTAGTTGATCCACCAACCTGCACAAAGTATCAGACTCTTTATCTTTGACTCCCCAGAGGAACTCATGGATGAAGTCTAAGAAAGGCTTAAAAAATCAATAAAAACAGAGCAATTACATGATTGAAATGATTACCACAAGATCCAGAACACTTTCACATAGTCTAGAATGGTGACTGTGTTAATGCTAGGCACTTGGGACATCCATATAGTGAGAGTAAAAATGGACTATCTATGGCCTGTCTGTGTTGTCTGTGTGCTCCATGTTGTCATTCTCGACTGTTCTGGGGACTCAGCCTATGATTCTTTACCCACTGCAGCAACAAGCAAACACTTGCTTCATTAGATAACATCAGTACATCCCAGTCCTCAAAAGGACCACCTTGGGGCTGTGGAGCCTTTGTCCTCTTCTTGACCCACCAGTTTGATGTTGTCAAACATCTTCTACCAGCTTTCCATCTTTCAGGAAGAACCTCTTTTTCTGTAGTGAGTTGAGCTGTGACTTCCATCTTCATACTAATTCTCAGTCTGGAGAATTGCTGCAGGTCTGTGAAGTAGTCAGAGGTGTTTCATCCAGTGCCCTAACAAATATTTATGAGGGAATCATTGAATGAATCATTCAGACTTGTGTATAAACAGAAATGTTTTAACAGATGAGCGTTCTCTTTAAATGGTATTGGCCACACTAAAACACCTCTCAAATGACCAGGTTAGAGGTTTGCAGCAATGCTGACATTCTGTTCTCAGACTAATTATCTGATTATGCAACTGGCCTTATTAAGGGGTGTTATCTTTGGAAACTAAAATCAAACCCAAATACAGCTTATAATCTTGCAGGGTCCAAAGCGACTATTTTAATGTGTCCAAAATTCCCCCAATGAATTAAAAAAATCCAACTCAAACTTTTGTTGAAATGGAAAGGAAATGAATCAACTCAATAAATGAATAATAAATGAGACAACAAGTGGTTAACTTGGACATGAAAATAAAAATAGAAACATCAGCAGAACACTGTTAATTTTCTAACATGGGAAGAATATAAACCATTTAATAAAAATACTGTATTCTGAAAGTTGTGAAAAAGACTCAGTCAGCAAAGGACTTGCTTCTCAAGCATGAGGACCTAAATGAAGATCCTTGGATCCTTCATTTAAATAAAAAAGTGGGCATGGCAGTACACATGTGTAATGATAGCAAGATAAGGACAGAGGGATCCCTAGAAACTTCCAGAACTGTTTTCATCTGGCAAATGCAGTAAAATTCCAGAATAATGATAGATCTAGTCCCAAACCAAAGATGAAAAGTGCCTGAGGATTGATATTTAAGGTGTCCTCTCACCTCCGCATAGTTGCTGTGCAAGCATCTATACCCACACAAGCACACGCAAGCGTGTGCACACATGGGCATACATACACACACAAGTTGGATTTTGAAATGTATACAGATGTTCAGTTTTGTAGCCAGCCAAAGCAATAGAAAGTAATGTCATGGTACCATACCTTGTGATCACAGTATTGTCCCCATGAGAGATATCATATCCAGGGTCTTGGAAGATAGCCCTCAGCAAAGGAGAGATATCAAATAGGATGCTGTACTAGAAACTGAGCCCACTGAAGCAAAGCCATGAAAGCATCCCTCAGGCAGGCAGGAGCAGTTGATAGCACTGATAGTTAGAATACCAGTGAAATTGAGATAAAACCTAGTAACTGGGTACACATCCTGCAGGCATGGGAGAAACTTATCCACGAGGGCAGGTACAAGGGGCATTACTTCAATATTTTGGTCATACAAATCCATGCTTCTTTGGTCCAAAATGCAAACCATCATATGAAAGAAACAAAGAAACAGAGCTGCCAGCAAGATGTCTGCCAGTCAACCACGCTTCAGAGAATGGACTAATATCTATGAGTACTAAGGCAGAAAAACTTGGTATCAGTGGGCTATAAAAAATTGTAAGAGGACACAAAACTGGAAATTAGTTGGGTGGAAGTAGATCTGGAAGGAAATAGGGGAAGGAATGAGGAAGAAGATAAACAAAATACATCATATGCATGTATAAAATTCTCAAAATATGATATATTAAAAATAATTCTCTGTAGTGGAGAGGCGAGCAGACCATGTTCCCGGTGCCCGACTAGCTTAACCACTGAAATAACCACATGGAAATTGTATTAATTAAATTACTGCTTGGCCCATTATATCTAGCCTCTTCTTGGCTAACTCTTACATCTTGATTTAACCCACTTTTAATAATCTGTATAGCACCACGAGGTTGTGGCTTACCAGGAAAGATTCCTAACCAGCGTCCGTCTCAGGCAGGAGAAACATGGCGTCTGCCACATTGCCTTCTTCCCAGCATTCTGTTCTGTCTACTCAACCTACCTGATTTCTGCCCTATCAAAAGGCCAAGGCAGTTTTCTTTATTCACCAATGAAAGCAACACAAATACAGAAGAACCTCCTATACCATTTCCCCTTTTTCTGTTTAAACAAAAAAGAAAGGCTTTCATTTTAACATAGTATAATTACATATAACAAAACAGTTATCAAGCAAGAATTACAGTTACATTATTTATATCTATTTTATCTTTTAGCATAACAAAGGAAAGCTATAACTATCTATCTATTCTTTAACTCCATCAAAGACTCCAGAAGGATATAATATTACCTAAGTAAACAATAAGTAAGCAACTTCCAAAACTCTAGAAGTGACAGAGACATCTCGCTTCCTGGACAGTCACCCAAAGTTATTTTGTACTGTGGGGGCATCCATCTTTAGCCTACAGGCCCATAGTAATTATTGGACTTTTTCATGAAGCAGGAAATTTTAAAGACAGTTTAGTCATTTTCTTCTGTATCCTGTAGAATATCTCACAGACTCTTTCATGAATCAGGAACCCCAAAGGATCATCTCACCTTTAGGCAAGTTTAGCAGTCCTCTCTCTATGGGTTCTTTATGTCCAGTTTATGTAACAGTCCAGGCAAGAGCACTTTCTTGCCCAAATGGCTAAGGAGCCTCTTCAATGCCCATCTTTCTCTTGAAGTAGCTTGGTGCTGCCAGGAGCAGATGTGTCTCGTCATGAAAAGTCCTAAGTTATTAAAACATTTAAAATGTCATATTCTGTAGTCTTTGAGAGATATGAAGAATGTCTATCTAACTGAAATATACCTCTATATATCTAGAAAAATCTAACTAACATGACTACAAGCTTGACTATTATCAATGATTATCCATTAACAATCTATATTTCCTAATTATACATTACATTTTTAAATGAACTACACAATCACAATAATTTAATCAAGATCAGAAATACATATACATATAACAAAACTGACCTTAAATTTATATCAACAAAGCAAAATCCATACCAATGCAAATTATTTATATCTATATCAATTATCTATCATATTAAACCAAATGCTAGTTTTTCAATGTCTGGGTTATAAACTCCTATAGGGAAGGAAGAGCTGATGGTATTATTCATAAATAATATTTATGTTTGGGTGGACTCTGAAATTTGCTCATAAAATCAGAATGAGGGTGAGCTTTGGAAAGTATTGAATTCAAATTTCTTTTTTCCTTTAATAGTTTCTTTTTTATTGACTTTTATTGAGCTCTACATTTTTCTCTGCTCCCCTTCCTGCCTCTCCCTTCCCCTTCAACCCTCCCCCAAGGTCCCCGTGCTCCCAATTTACTCAGGAGATCTTGTCTTTTTATACTTTCTACTTCCCAGGTAGATTATATCTATGTAAGTCTCTCTTAGTGTCTGTATTGTTGTCTAAGTTCTCTAGGGTTGTGGTTTGTAGGCTGGTTTTCTTTGCTTTTTGTTTAAAAACCATCTATGAGTGAGTACATGTGATAATTGTCTTTCTGTGTCTAGGTTACCTCACTCAAAATAATGTTTTCTAGCTCCATCCATTTTTCTTCAAAGTTCAAGATGTTGTTATTTTTTTCTTCTGTGTAGTACTCCATTGTGTAAATGTATCACACTCTCCTTATCCATTCTTCAGTCGAGGGGCATTTAGGTTGTTGAATCAAATACCAAAAAAGGTGGTGGTATTTGATTTATTTAATTTGGACCATCTTTACCTGGGGCTACTCTCAAGTCAATAATATAAAATTTACCACAGGACACCAACCCAGCTGGTGTAGGAGGTTCTTCTGTATTTGGGTTGCTTTTATTGGTTAATAAAGAAACTGCCTTGGCCTTTTAATAGGGCGGGACTTAGATAGACAGGGAAAGAGAACAGGATACTGGGAAGGGGACAGAGCCAGAGAGAGTGGCCCGCCATGAAGCTCCCGGGTCAGAGACGCTGAATCTTTCCCAATAAGCCACGACTAGTGGCGACACACAGATTATTAAAAATGGGTTAAACAAATATGTGAAAGTTAGCCAATAAGAGGCTAGAGCTAATGGGCCAGGCAGTATTTCAATGAATACAGTTTCTGTATAATTATTTCAGGTACGCACCGGGAGCCCAGCAGGACAGAACAAGGGGCCCTGCGCCGGGAACCAGGCGCCAGGAACGCAGCCTGAGCCCCTCATTACTACACCCAGCCACATAACCTTTGACCTACAGTCTATCCAGCCTATGGGAAGTGCAAGGGTAAAGGTAACAGAGAATGTGGGAGTTGCCAACACTTGTGGGAGTGGTCCATGCCATAAGAGGAACCCACCTCTGACACTGCCTGGAGTTCCAGGACCCAGAAGTTGGATGGCCCAGAGACCTAAACCAAACATGATTGGAGAAAAAAAATATCGATGTAATGATGCCTAACGATATTCTGCTATACTCATAAATTGGTACTTAGCCCAATAATCATCAGAGAGGCTTCATCCAGCAACTGGTAGAAAGAGATGCATAGACCCACAGTCAAGGGAAGCACGATTAATAAAAACCCAGAAGCCAAAATTGGGGTTCAACCTGAAGATCCAAAAAGCAAAGCAGCTGGTCACTGGTTCTTACCTCAACCTCAGTCCAAAAATGGCAATCCTGCCTCTAGGAATCTCAGAATGAGACTGTGCCTGAGAGCTGTCTCCTCCCGTTTTATAATCCTCTCTAGTTCTAGGATTAAAGACGTGCACCACTACCGCCTGGTGTTTACTGCAAGCTAGTGTGGCTACTGGGATTTCGGGTGTGTGTCACCACAGCCTGATCTGTAAGGCTGGCCAGTGGGGCTGTTTTACTGAAATGCCACCACAGTCAAACATTAGGCCAAGCTCAGGGAATCTTGCTGAAAAGAGGGAGAAAGGATTATAGGAGCCAGAGGGGTCAAGGACACCACAAGAAAACCCACAGAATCAACAAACCTGGTCTCATAGGGACTCACAGAGACTGAACTGACAACAAGAGAGCCTAGATAAGACTGATGTAGGCCCTCTGCATATATGTGACAGTTGTGTAGTTTGGTTCTCATATGGGACCCCTAACAGCAGAAACAGAGGTTATCTCTGACTCATTTGCTGGCTTTTGGAACCTATTCCTCATACTGGGTCTCCTTGTCCAGCCTTAATACAAGGTGAGGTGCTTGTTCTTACTGCAGTTTGATATGCCATGATTTGTCAATATCCATAGGAGGCCTGCCCTTTTCTGAATAGGAATAGAGGAGGAGTAGATGTTAGAGGGGGTAGCAAAGAGACGGTTGGGAGGAGGGATTGGGATGAGAGGAGGGAGGGGAAACTGCTCTTGGGGTGGTAAAGAAATAAAGAAATAAATATCATGTTAGTTAAAATAGCACACTAAGAAAAAAAACACCTGTCCATGCCTGAAGTTGACTTTCAAAAAACTGAATGACTCAATCACATCAATTATGATTATGTATCTGTATGGTCATATCTTGGTTATATAATGGGACCCATAATGAGACAGGGACTCTACTTTTAAAAAGAGTATAAAATAAGGAATATGGGATTATAAAAATGAGCATTTATTTAGAATGAGAAAAGAAAATACAGTAATTCACAAGTATGACAAAGGACTAATATTGCAAGAATCTTAGAAATTATGGTCTTATACTAATTAGATAATTATTCAGTATGTCTCTGATACTTCTTTCTCCATACTTTTTGACTTAATATTCTCTGGTTCACTCTTCATATGACAACAATTGCATAATCTGCTCCCAAAAGAAACCAGACAATTCCATCTAATAGAAAACACTAGTTTTGCATGTTCAAGGATGTTGCTTTACCCTTCACAATGTATTACTCATGCTCTTGCATAAACTGGATATTCTGAAGTGATTTCAGAATCCTGACCCAGACTTACCACAGAAAATGTACCTTGAAATGGCCGCTTGTAAGGAGCTACATAATTATGCAACGAACTACACAATGACACGGAGCTATGTGGGAAAAGGGGATGTTCCAATTGCACACTTGTTTCTTCAAGGTGTTTCTTATATGCTGTTTCATCTGGAACCTAGATCTCATCAGGACAAGGCGTAGATTCACATAAACAAAATGTCATGTGCATGCAGGAAACATACAACTTGACATTCTGAGTAGACTCACCATTTGGAGTTACAAGGTTGTGTCCTACAAACCCAAGAGTTCTGATAGAGTCTATCTTAGGAAAATCCTAGAATGCTAGAAAAATGCCAGGAGTGTTTTATCGGAGAACACAATACTTTTAAGAGGTGTTGTGGTCCAAGGTTCCAAATCAACCCAAGCAGACACAAGAGGTTACTGCAAGGCAAGACTTAAAGCAGGGCAGCACTAAGGAGCGGGGGAGGGAAGGGGCTGATCAATCAGGACAGCACAGCACGGACTGGAGAGCTGAGCTGTGACTGTGAACGTCTGTGAAAGCAAGTATTTAAACTCAAAAATTACAAATGCTTGTTGCCAAATTACAGTTACAGTTTTTACCAATCAGGATTTAGAGATTAGGGGCTTCTTTGAATGTGTTCCATCATTGTCAACCAACATACAATGAAGTTTTTCAGTCCAACCAATCAGATTTGTTCCTTCTGATGGTAGGAGCAGGCATAATGTTTCTAGAGAACTAAAGATGCATAATGACTATTTATTTTTATGCATAAATTAGGACTTTTAATGTAAATTTGAAAATCATAAAACACATTCCTAGACACGAGTTCTGTAAAAGTTAACTTCCAGAGTAATTTTTTTTCTTTAGTGAATGTGTGTTGCTAACTGTTAACTACTCCATCAACTAGTGACCAACTAGATAAATAGATGAATTTATGTTTCTTGTTTTTCTGATGATGCTTCAGAAAAATGAACTTAAGAAGCAAAATACTGCCCTAAAAAATTCACAATGAAGAGACCCTATAGAACCAGAAAGTTTGGGATATACAAATTACTTAGAATCTCTTCTTGCAGTTTACCTGATAAGGAATTTATCTATTTATTCTTTCTTTTAAAAAATTTATTCTTTGCATCTGGGTGTGAAAGCAGGAGAATTGGTCCCACCCCTCAATTACTGCTACAAGAGGTAAATTAGCCTAGCCAGGGCAACACTGGAGAGCTCACCCTAGTGGTGAGGACAGGGAGAACTGCCTAGTGGGCCAACCCTGCAGCAGCTCAGACCCAGAACCAGGGTTACGACTTGGCCTGCTCCAACATCCACCCCATCTATAATCTGCTGGAGTACATGAAGGGACCTGACCCACAAACCCTAAGCTGAAGGACCTCCACAACACAGGACATCCAAGAGGAGTCCCAATGAGGGCCCAGTATTGATAGTGTAGCAGAAACCAGAGGCCTTGAACCAGACCAATGACTCTGCAATGAACACTTGCAAGAAAAGATGTATGGGCAAAAGGGTTCACTTCATGACTCACTGTATCACTCTGCAGCTTCCAGAACAAGATTTTTAATATCCCCTTTTCCTTTTTTCTCTTAAATTTTTATTTTATTTGGGGGAAGGGGATGCAGGGGCCAAGGGCAGATGCAAAGGGATGGGAAACTAATGGGATCAAGGTACATGTCATAACAATTATTTCTATGCTTTAAGCTACTCTAGGAACCTGAACTTTGTTTCACCTTACAGGTAAAATGGAGTCTGAAGACAAAATGGCAGTTCTTAGGACAAGGTGCTTTTCGTCTGTATTTCTGACAAAGGTATTTCTGACAGAAGAACTTCTTGACTAAGAGCTAGTGGGTGCTCAGCATTCCAGTAACAGTTCATGAATCTGCTGAATTGAGTAAGTGTTAACAAACTAGAATCTGGATTACTTCAAATCTTGTTTCTTCACCACCCTTAATTCAGGGTTATACACTAAGTGGTGTGTGTGTGTGTGTGTGTGTGTGTACATATTACACACACACATATATATATTATATACATTACACATACACATAATGGTGTATGTTCTGGTCCTGTACATTGGTGTCACTTCACTGAGTTGATGCAGTGAGTAGAAAGGGATTTCAGGAAGTCACTATACTGAGAAAGCAAACAGTAACTCAATTACTGATGTTGATGGCTAAAATCTGGGTAATATATGCCACTTAACCAAACTAAATGTCTTTCCAACTTTACAGCCCCGTGACAGCATCCGCCAAATGTCCATGGTTGTATTAAAGTTTCTTGAAATGAGGTAATTCAGAAAAAGCACAGTATTTATTGACTGAAGCTGAAAGCATCATTTTGCAAACTTTACAAAACTTAACTCAGGAAACTAAAGCAGGGGGATCACAAGTTGGGGGCAGCTGTGGCTGTATAGCAAGACCCTGTCTTATATATGTGTGTGTGTGTGTGTGTGTGTGTGTGTGTGCATGTATGTGTGTGTGTGTAACAAGAGGGCCTGCTTGTTGGGGTTTATGTCCTGCCCGTTTTTCACAGCCATTTAATCCCAAAGAAATCACACAGAGAGGTCTATATTAGGTTATAAACTGATTGGCCCATTAGCTCAGGCTTCCTATTAGCTCTTGTAGCTTATATTAACCCATTATTCTTATCTATGTTAGCCACATGGCTCGGTGCTTTTTTTAAGCGGGGCAGTCACATCCTGCTTCTTCGGTGGTCTGGGTAGGAGTGGGGAAAGAGCTTCTTTCTTCCCAGAATTCTCCTGTTCTCATTGCCCCACCTCTACTTCCTGTCTGGTTTTCCCACCTACACATCCTGCCTGGCCAATCAGCATTTATGTAAAACATGATTGACAGAATACAGACAATTCTCCCACACCATATATATATATGCATGTGAGCACAAAGTTGTAGACATTCCCATATCCTTAGCTTAGCAAAGTGAGTTCCATGGGTATCCTGCCCCTGTGTAATGGCCTTTGTATCACTTTTATGCAAACAAAAGAAGACAATCCACATTGTCATCTTTAAACATGAAGGACAAGGGCTGATCATATGAACTGATGAAAATATATTCATTTGGTAGAGCTTCCATTATAAAAGGCACAATGTATAGGTGAGCTGATGGATAGACAGATGATGGATGAATAGTAAGTGGATAGATGGATAATGGGCAGAAGAAGTGAGAGAACCATCAGAGCCCAGTTACAAAAATAGTAACCCAAAGTCAGAGACACAGTGAGTAACACAGGTTAACTCATGTGAGAGTTATAATCCTAGCATACCGCCTTATGATCTTCCTACGCTGGATTAATCCAAAAGCAAGGAAGTCGAATGGACTCTCTCCTGAACATCAGTCCTAGGCTACTGAACTTAGATACAAAGAGCCCTGAATTCAATAGGATTCTAAGGCTGCAGTTGTCTGTGATTGGCAGAAAGGGAGCATTAGCGATGTCTCTCTTGGTTAGGGAAAGAGAGGGTTGGACAGACATATTCAAAGTCCTTTTCCTGAAATTATTGTAAGGATGACCTTGGTCATGGGAGTGAAATCATCCCTACTACAGGAAGGAACAAGCCACAGGGACTGGGAGAAAGCGGGACCTGATAGAAGCATTTTTGAAACTCTCTTTACCACTTGTTCTGGCTGTGATTGCACTAAGGCTGACAGTTGTCTGATTAAATACACTGAGATGATTAGCCTGAATAGGCTTTGGGCTCCTGGTTTCTTTCCCAATGATTTTCAATAGTAATAACACACTGATAACTCCTTCAGGAAGAGAACACAAGAAACTCACATGCCCACTCGAACCAGGCTTGTGTTCACCTTGACAATAGCCATACATCAGTGAATTGGTCCTCCTGTGAGTTCCCTTTTCAATCCTGCAGCATGATTTCTTACCAAAGGATGACTTGATGTAGAGCACCTGGACCCTGATGACGCCTCATCTGAGCACAAATGAGGAAAATACTAAACCTTCATGTTCTGAAGCTCGCTGACACTTATTAAGCCTTTAGATTATAATAAGCCTCAAAGCCAAGATGTCCCTTTACCCACAGTGCATCTTGAAAACACATTTTCTCTTTGTCCTATATTACGCGCCCTTTTTATATTTGAAAGACGAGATTCACTTCACTCCAGCCATATCTAAATCCTGGTTACTGCCTAAGATTCCATAATGCCCTAGGATTTGAAACAATACTGTGCTGAGAAGATTAACCCCTCAAGATCACCAGATCCTTCCGCTGTACATGAACATAATGGAATCTCTGCTCTTACAGTTGCTTCTTAAACCCCCCCCTGCTGCCTTCCCCCAGCTCCCTAGTTCCACTTTTACTGCCCATGCCAATAGTTCCACTCCTGCTTTATGTCGCATATCATTATCCTCTCTCCTACCTTCACTTAATAAGTCTTCCTCCGATCTATTTGTCCTTTTTCTACATTCATAACTTCACACACACACACACACACATACGTGCATGCACACGCAGACACACATACACACTCAAATAAATCTAGATTCTGCAAATAAGAGAAAACAACAATGTATTCTCATCTTCAAGTCACCTTATTTCACCTAACATAATGATTTCTAATTCCATTTTCCTGCAAATGCCATGATTTCCTTTTCCTTTTCTTTTTTATTTTACTTTCTTTTCTCTTTCAAGACAGGGTTTCTCAATGTAACAGCTCTGGCTGTCCTAGAACTTGATTTGTAGACCAAGCTGACCTCAAACTCACAGTGATTAACCTGCCTCTACCTCCGGAGTATGGGGACAAAAGGTATGCACAACACCACACCACTGCCTGGCCTTTTATTTTGTGGCAATATAAAACTCGGTTGTGTTTATATTCCACATAATCTTTATCCATTCAGTTGTTGGCAGAGGTTTCTATCCCATCAGGTCCCATAGTCGTTAAGTCCCAAAGAAATACACAGAGGTTTACATTCATTATAAATTGATTGGCCTAGTATTTCAGGCTTCTTATTAACTCTTATAACTTATATTAGCCCATAAATCTTGTCTGTGTTAGACACGTGGCTTGGTACCTTTTCCAGCAAAGCAGTCACATCTTGCTTGCTCTGTGTCTGGCTTCCTCTCTGTCTGGGTGACTAGGTGATGACTGCAGACTGAAACTTCCCTCCTCCCAGAATTCTTATTGCTCCACCTCTACTTCCTGCCTGGTTGCCCCACCTATACTTCCTGCCTGGCTACTGGCCAATCAGCGTTTATTTAAAATACAAGTGACAGGGTACAGACCATTGTCCCACAGCATCCCCCCTTTTTAGAGCAAGAACTCTGAATCAAACCCACCTTCCGGGTGGATGGCCTAAAGGCCCAGCTATCTCAGTCAGTAGAGCATGAGACTCTTAATCTCAGGGTCGTGGGTTCGTGCCCCATGTTGGGCACCAGATGAAGAAGGACACTTAAAAGAAATCCCATACTAGCTCACAATTCTCTACTGGAACGGAGAACAGCAACCAAATCCTACAGCCAGAAAAGAGGCCAGACGCATGCTTTACATCAGTATAAATAGTATAAGAGGCCACGCCCAAGTGGGTGGGTAACTTAAAGGCTACTGGCGGTAGGAATTCCTGCAGTAAGTTCTATGTACTATACCTCATAATTCTTTTCTCTGTCCTTCCTCTTCTTTCTGTTTCTGCACTTTAGATGATTCCCTCTCTCTTATCTCCAAGTTCTCTAGTTCTGTTCAATCATATGTAAAATATGGTTGAATATGTAAAATCTATAAGTCACTTCCATTATAATATTTGCTATTTGGTTTCATTATTCTTCAAATTTGCTTGCCTACTCTTTATAGATTCTTTCCAGTGACCATCATTTCAAGATTTTCTTTCTTTTTAACCTTATTAAGCATAGGATAAATACCTAGAATATCTATAACTGGGGTTTGGAAGTGTGTTTTGTGGCTAGTGTGTTAGACTTTTGTAATTTTTTTTAATGATGAGTTGCTTAGCTTGTTTTGCAAACTTATCTCTACAAATTATTTCTATTAAGAGTTGGAGTTGGGTTCCTCCAGGGACTAGTTACAATGACTTCTGCTGCTCTTGGAGTCTGGTCACACACCTAACTTTAGATTGTTGAGTCAATGTTTTTTGAGCTGCCAAATCCACATGAATTAAGATTTGGAAATGAACATGAGTCTCAGTCTCTCTCTCTCTCTCTCTCTCTCTCTCTCTCTCTCTCTCTCTCTCTCTCTTTCTCTCTCTCTCTCATAGAGCAAGAGACTATTGTTAAATTCACACTAAATGCCTGAATATTCCCCTGTCTCCTGCTTCCTATGAATCATGTAAAAGTAGATTAAGTTCACCATAATCAGCAAAAATACAGAAATAGTATAAGCCCTACTATGGGCTCCAGGAAATAAACCATGTTTCTCTGTGCTTCAGAGTCACTGTATTAAAATCTTAGAGGAACATTGATATTGTTCTACATCTCTTCATGTTCCTACTCAAATTCAGAGACAGTAAATGTGTCTCGATAACACAAACCATTCCTTCAGGTTGACATCATTAGGTATAAAAGAGAAGGTGCTCGTGTAAGTGTAGAGTAAGGACCAAGTGGGAGTGACAGTTGGTATCCTTGGTGGTACCACAGGAAAGCTTGACCTTAGAAAGTCCCAAATGCAGCTTCTAACTGTCAGAGATGTGCTGCCCCATAGGACGTCACATAACTAATAAATTAGATGAAACCATTTAAGTTGCAGCCTCCCTCCTTTCCTCTCAAACTAGTGTTTTTCAAACTACAGTAAGTAAAATGATCACCACCCCATGAGTCACCTCTCAAAGGATTCCGTGATCAGATAGTTCTAGGAAATTCTACATAACTCCACTAGCAGGCTTACAAAGCATATAACATACACCATGCTGAGAGATATTGTGAACATTTCTGTTTAAGTATTATTTCCCAAAGTAATTTAACCAGGAAAAGAATCTTTTTCTATAGAACACCTGTTAAAACTGCACAGCAAGAAAAAAAAAACTGCACTGCGCATTTGTGTTCCCCAGAGCAATTTATGAAATGGTATCCTGATGAAAAGTTATCTCTGATGTTCTCTGAGCAGTTCAAACTGTGGGTCGTCATTACATTCCCGAGGAAACAAAGGGAACCCTGTTACACACATTGTTTCACCGCATTTGAAGTTGGCATGCCTAGAGGCACACATCAAATATATGTCACTCAATGTCAATCTGAACCTTCAATAATAAATGGAAATTTTAATCTCTTACAAATTAATTAGAGAGAACTTCCATCTCCAGCTCTGAGGGGGTGTCGTTCATCAGACCACCTCTCCTGCTAAGCTGGTTATCAACACTGAATAACAGCTGCTCAAGGCGGACTCTACTGATAAAGATGGCAATAATCACGCTAGGCAACCCAAAGTTGCCAGGCCAAGACTTCAGTGAGAGGAGATGGACATTTCTGTAAACCTGACCTTCTCTTTGCCAGCCTGTAAACAACGAAGATGGACAAAAGACTGACAAGAAAGCAAATTCTCAGAGATTTTAGTAGTTTCATGTGGTTGTAGTAGTTTCATGTGGCTGAAGTTTTAGATGAGGATCGGAGGCCATCAGATACCTTCTAGTAGGGAATTTGCTGGTGTTCAGGTTGTACCATATACAAACCAGAAGGGAAATCTCCTTTAGAACATGTTGGATGTTAACAGTACTGGGGACCTAAAGCAAACACTGGGACCTGCTGGGACGAAGCCCTGAAGGCTGGCTGGGGAAGA
Source organism: Ondatra zibethicus (assembly GCA_004026605.1). Taxonomy (NCBI): domain Eukaryota; kingdom Metazoa; phylum Chordata; class Mammalia; order Rodentia; family Cricetidae; genus Ondatra; species Ondatra zibethicus. Next base: position 91,106 of record PVIU01001524.1, on the reverse strand, counting down.
AGGTAGAAGGAAAATGCATTGTCCATCAAAAATATAAACCCCACTGTGAGTGATTGTGATTTCCTGTCGGGTCAGGTAGCTTCTGTGTTCCCAACTGCTAGAAGAAATACTCCTAAGGTATTAGGAAAAAAAGTGCCAACAATAGTTTAAGATTTCACATACTTCTGTCCTTTCAGAAAATGAAAACTAACAGAAAGACCAGGAAAAAAAAGAACTGTGTGAATAAAAACCAAGAGGAATATTAGTCCATAAAAATAGACCCATAAATACTAAAAGGGAATTTAAAATAATCAAAATAATCACCTTTGATATTTTTTTCAAATAGATTACAGAGTGGAAAATTTAACCAAAGGACTGGACATATAAATTGTATGAAATAATGATTTTAGAATTTAAAATACTGTAACTAAAAGTAAGAACAATAATAACAAATTAGTGACAATAGCAAATTATTGGAAATTATTGGTATCAGTAGAAAATACACACCTGAAGTACAAGGTAAACTGATGACACCAAACAGAGTAGAAGGAACATGGGAAGTGATAAAAGGTCTAACATTGTAAATAGTCTTCCAAAAAGAGAAAACGGATTTTTTTAAATCTCTACAATTTCAGGCTTCCAAGATGACTCTAGGTAAAGGCAAGCCTAGAGACCTAAGTGGGAATCTGGAAACCTATATAGGTCAAAGGAGAGAATCAGCTCCACAAAGTTGTCCTCTGACAGTAACACCCGTGCTGTGGCATGCACACATCCGTAACAATGACAACAATAACAGCAGACAGTCACACCCGTGCTGTGGCATGCACACATCCACAACAATAACAGCAGACAGTCACACCCGTGCTGTGGCATGCACACATCCACAACAATAACAGCAGAAAGTCACACCCATGCTGTGTCATGCACACATCTGTAACAACAACAACAACAATAACAGCAGACAGTCACACCCGTGCTGTTGCATGCACACATCCGTAACAACAACAACAACAATAACAGCAGACAGTCACACCCATGCTGTGGCATGCACACATCCGTAACAACAACAACAATAATAACAGCAGACAGTCACACCCGTGCTGTGGCATGCACACATCCGTAACAACAACAACAACAATAACAGCAGACAGTCACACCCGTGCTGTGGCATGCACACATCCGTAACAACAACAACAGCAGACAGTCACACCCGTGCTGTGGCATGCACACATCCGTAACAACAACAACAACAACAGCAGACAGTCACACCCGTGCTGTGGCATGCACACATCCGTAACAACAACAACAACAACAATAACAGCAGACAGTCACACCCGTGCTGTGGCATGCACACATCTGTAACAACAACAACAACAATAACAGCAGACAGTCACACCCGTGCTGTGGCATGCACACATCTGTAACAACAACAACAATAATAACAGCAGACAGTCACACCCGTGCTGTGGCATGCACACATCCGTAACAACAACAACAATAATAATAGCAATGTTCTACAGTTTCAAAACCATATCTAAGCACATCATGGAAAGTTATGAAAATCAGAAACAAAGAAAATATGTCAAGTGAGGAAGCCATGCAAGTAATTCCACTTCATGGATTACTGAGTTGGGGGATAGGGTGGGGGTTCAAGTAGGAAAATTGTTGCTGTGCAGGTTTGTTGAGTTTGTGTAATCACTTTTGTGGATTTTGTGGATTATTTCCTGAAGTACTAGACATCTTTGAGGGAATCTTTTCCCATGCCTTTATCTTGAAGATTTTTCTTTACTTTTTACTCTGATAATTTCAAAGTTTTAGGTTTAGATTAAGGCCTTTGATCCATTTTGAACAGACTCTGTACAAGGTGAGAGATAAGGGCTCAATTCCAATTGTCTACATATGGACCTCCAGTTTCTACCTGTGGTCATCCTTGCTAATCATGTTGCCATATCTGTGTAGACCTACATCCGCACCCTCTATTCTAGTCTGTTGATATGCGTGTCTCCCTTTCATGCCAGTAACATACTTCCTAATCATTAATGCTCTGAGTATAACTTGAAACCAGGCAAGAATTTTTCTTTTTCCTAAGGATTACTGTTCCATCAAGACACCTGTGTTTCCATATGAATTTTATGACTTATTTTTCTATTCTTATTATAATGGAAGGCTGCTGGTTTTTGTATGTGATTTTGTATACTGCTACTTTGATAAAAGTGTTTACCAGTTCTAAGAGATTTGGGATAGTTTTTTTTATATAGTCTCTTCTATCTAGGATCATATAATCTTCAAATAAATATACTTTGACTTTTTCCTTTCCTGTTTGTATCCTTTCATTTCCTTCTTTTGTCTTATTGCTCTAGCTAAGAATGCAGGTGCTATATTGAACTAGAGTTGGAAGAGTGAACACCCTTGCCTTGTTTCTGACTTTAGTGGAAATGCTCTGAACTTCCATTAGTATAATTTTGTTGTAGTTTAATAATAAATACCTTTTATTATATTGAGATATGTTCTTTGTATTCCTACCTTATTCGTGACTTTTATCAAGAAGAGATGCTAAATTTTATCAACAACATATTCTGTATTTATTTAGGTGGCCATGTGGTTTTAGTCCTTAAATTCATTTATAATGTATAACATTTATTGAGTTTCATATGTTGACTTGTCATTGGATCCCAGTAATAACGGCAACTTGATCATGGTGAATGATGTTTTAATGTATTCTTGAATTCAGTTTTCAAGAGTTTTATTGAGAACTTTTACATCTATGTGCATGAAGGAGAATGTCCTACAATTTTTTCCTTCATTATGTCTTTATCTGGTTTGGGTAACAGGGAACACTGGCTTCATAAAGGCTTAGCAGCACGGTGTGCATTTCTAGTTCATGAGAGAGTTTGATGAACATTCTGTGTTAGTTACTCTTGAAAGGTCTGGTAGAACTCAGCAGTGAATCCATCTGGCCTGTCAGGTTCTTATTTGGAAAACTTTTATTACTTATTCAATTCTATAACTTATTTTATAATTTTTAAAATCTGTTTATCTATGCAGTATTAACTTCAGTAGCTCATAAGTGTCTAGAAATTCATTTACTTCTTTTATACTTTACAACTTATTGGAATACAGAATTACATAGTATCTTTTAGTTTCCTTTTTAGTCTCTGGTTTTATAAATTTTCATCTTATGTCTCTTTTGGTTAGTTTGGCTAAAAGCTTTTCAGTCTTTTTTATTTTTAAAAGAACCAATGTTTTGTTTCATTAATTAAACTTGTTCTTTGGCAATTTCATATATGTGTGTAATACATTCTAGTTACTGTTTTGCCCACACCCTATCTCTCTCCTACCATTATCAATACCCCTTCCTTAAGTCTTTTTCTCAAATTCTAGAATCAACAGTGTGCTTCACTGATTCTTTGTACTGTTTTGGTGATGATGGTGGTTGTTTCAATTTCATTTATTTCTACACTGATCTTTATTATTTCTTTTCATCTACTGTTTTTTTCTTACTTGCTCATGTTTTTCCAAGGCCCTAAAGTGCACCATTATTTATTTGAGAACTATTTTTAATGTAGATATTTGCAGCTATGCACTTCCCTCTTAGAGCTGCTTTCACTGTGTTCTATAGATTTTGTCATGTGTGTTTTCATTTTCTCTCAATTCTATGAATTCTTCTATTTCTTTCTTGATTTATTTGATAACTCACTCATCATTCCATAATATGTTACTCGATCTTCTTGAGTTGGTATAATTTCTGTTATTTATCTCGCTGCTGATTTCTAGCTTTACTCCATCAAATAAAATACAAGAAATTGTTTTCATCTTCTTACATTTGGTAAAACTTGCTTTGCACTCTACTATATGCTCATGATACATATTGTGGGTTGTTTTATTGATTGGGTTGTAGAGAAAGTTCCTTGGACTGCTGAAGCATCTGTTTAGTGTTTAGATAGAATGTCCTGTGGTTGCTTGTTAGGTCTATTTGATCTAAGATGTTGTTGAAGTCAAATGTTTACTTTTTGCCAGAATGACAGTCTGTGATAATTGGGTATTCAAGTCATGAGCCATTACTGTGGGGCAATCTGTTTCTTTTTCATCCTGCAGTGTTTATGTTATGTCCGGTACATATATATGTTTAGAATTATAATTTCTTCCCGATGAATTGTTCATTTAATAAGTATGAAATGGCCCTCTTTACCTGTTATGATTAAAGAAGTCAGTTTTGTCTGATATTGTAACAGGGACTCCTACTTGATCCCTTGTTCATTTGTTTGAAACCTTTGACAACTTTTCATCTTAAGTCCACAGTTGCCTCTGCTAGTAAGGCAACTTTCTCAGAGGCAACAAGTATATGGATCCCCACTTTTGGTCCAATCTGTTCACCTGAATCTTTTGATTAGGGAATTTAGTCGATTATAGTCAAAGTTGTAAGTGAAAGCGTGTATTGATTTCTGTCATTTTGTGACTTTTCTAGTGTTCGGTGTCTTCCTATTCCTACTCCTGAACCGCTGTTTTGGCATTATTTATTCTCCCTTATAGTCTCCTGGGTGTGTTTATCTTTCTCTCTAGTCTGAAGGATTCCCTCAAGTGTCTTGTGTAATAATGGTTTAGAAATCAAGAATTCTTTCAGTTTGTTTTTATCATGGAAAATTCTTTCTCCTTCAGTCATGACAGAGTGTTTTGCTGGATATAGTAATCAGGGCTGACAACTATGGTCCCAGAACAGTTGGAATAAATAATTCCATGCTGGCCCAACTTTTAGGTTTCTGTTGAGAAGGGGGCCAAACTACTTGATTTTTTTATGAGATGATCACATATTGAGCTATCTTATTGATTATGTTTTTAGCTGCTATATTCTTTCAGTTAAAATATTTGTATAAGTACTGCACGCTAACCGCTTTCCATTTTTGTTTGTTTTCAAGATCTCGTGTTATTATTAATATCACATTATGACTTTTAAAACCCCACAGTCTTTAAATTATTAATACTTTAAAAGTCCAAAGTTTCTTTAAAATAATCAATGTCTCTTTAAAACTTCAAAGTCTCTCTAAGGTATCAAAAGTCTTATAACTGTGAGCTCCATTAAAATCAAAAATAAGTTACCCACTTTCTTAATTCATGAGGGAAAAACCAGGGCATAGTTGCAATGAAACCAAAACAAAACAAAACTCCAACATTATAGATTAAATCCTTCAGCTCAACGTCTTGTATCAGGGATTCACTCACAATCTTCTGGACTCCGACCAGCTTCGGCAACTCCATCTCTTGGGCTCTATAATTCATAACACATATGATTTGTCTCATAAACTCAGGCTGGCTCCATTCCAGAGCCGCTACTCTGTCCCACAGTCCTCGTATCCCCACTACACCAGAATAAACAGCCTCTCCTGGGCTGTCTTCATGGGCTCTGATCCTGCACATGGTGCCAAAGCCGCCCTTCCCTATGATCCTTTCAGTTCTAGGTTTTCACTGTAGTGGTGCTGTACTTTCACCAATGGCCTCTCACAGTGCCCACCTCAGCTGCTCTCCATGAGCCCTCTATACCCTGCCGCTTTCATGCAGTCAAAACCAGTACCACCTGGGAGACTCTCACACACTGCCAAGTTCAGCTGCCAGCATGACCCACTCTGGACCTCAGTGATGCTGGTCTCTTAATCACAAGGTCCCTGTAAAGTGAAGGTTTCATTTTTGTGATTCTGTCTCTTGTTAACCACATCAATTCTTCAGCCCCAGCTGACAAAAACCAGATTCTTAATTTAAAGTATCTAGTGACCCCGATAGGGTTGTTAAGGAACTCCCAAAACTTCCCTCTGAAACGTCACAAGTCAGACCCCCAACAACTGCATGGCTCTTAACACTGTCTTCCCATTTCTCACAATAGCTCACTAAGCACTGACCACGCAATGGCTTTTCCAGCCTAAAGTTACAAACTCCTTCCACTCTCCAATACACCATAGTCCCACCTGACATGGCAGTACCCCTACAAACTTGGTACCAGTCTCTATACTAGCTTGTTCTTCGTTCTTCCCCTGCCATAAAGAGCAACACTCATATTTTGCTAGGTAATATGATAATAAAATAGTGTATGTGTCCCTGTCTATGCTGAATCCCAAATAACATTAATACCAAACCTGGCAGAGGACAATTAGAATCACAGTTGTTCTCATGATAGAAAGATAGCATTGGCAAATCCAGGCCAGCATAGACAAACATATCATATAACACAGTCCTGTTAGATTTATTTCAAGAACAGAAGGCGGTTTACATTCTAAAGGAATCCTCATAACTCACCAACCCCATGAACACAATAAAGCAGAAAGCAGGATGTCAATCTCAATAGAAACTGGTAAAACATTTGATGAAAGACAACCTCCATTCATTATAGATATAAAAAACAAAGCATAAAAGTGAATTTTCTTAATAAAAATGAATTTTGTGATCAAGTGAATTTATCTGAAAAACACACATACAAAATGCCTTACAGCAAGAGCCATTAAGTGTCTTATGTTATTAAGCACTATATTATGAAGTTTCAAAGCGTCTTCCCCCACTCTGTGACTGGAGGCAGAGACTGAATTAGTTAGTCTTTAGCAACAGGCTATAATGGTGAGCAGAAGAGAGTTGAATAGGCAGTTGGAGAAGGAAGGAACCTTAGCCCTCTCTTTTGTTTCCTATTTGTTTGTATTTATGCATCAGAAACTCTTCATCCAGTGATAACATTTGTTCCCAACAATAACTGTTGGCCACTCCCACCTCAGACATACTAGGACACCCCCCTCCTTAAAGGGCTAAGTCTCAGCAACTAGGGACCCTCTTCAAATTTCCCAGACACAAGCACTTACCAAACTGTGAGCTGTCCCTGGAACTGACGACCTGGGTCCAAGGAGGGACTCCTCTGTGCCATTAAGCATTTTCTTAGAAGCTGAGGGAGTTGTTGGTTTCTTGGTCAGAACCTCTGTGTTACCTTATGTCTCCTCTTTGATGCTTCTTCTCTGAGATGAGGTAACAGTGATGTTCTCTCTCTTATCCTGTTGGCTTCTGTAAGCTAACACTGATGAGATGGTTAATGGTAAGATGCCAAAAGCCTCTGCCCTGGAAAAGGAATATGTTGGTGATATCCCCACTACAAAACAGCTTTCTAGCCAGGCAGTGGTGGTGCACACCTTTAGTCCCAGCACCCAGGAGACAGAGGCAGGTGGATTTACTTATATGCATTCAAGACCAGCCTAGTCTATAAAGCAAGTTCTGGGACAGCCTGTTACATAGAGAAACCCTGACTCCAAACAACAACAACAACAAAACAGCTTTCTGGAGGCCTAACAGTCCAGTAAGACCAGGAAAGGAACAACAAGTACAGGAAAAGAAAAGGTGATTTAGATAATCGAATTGTTGCATAAAAACTTCAAAAGAAGCCGAGCCTGTTGGCACACACTTTTAACCCCAACACTTGGAGGACAAACACAGGCAGATCAATGTGAGTTCAGGCCAGGCTGCTCTACATAGCAAGTTCTAGGCCAACCAGGGAAGTCTACATCATGAGAAAGCTGTCTCAAAAAAATAGCATGAACACACACATAAGGGAACACTTGTAAAGGGGGTTGGAGAGATGGCTCAGTGGCTAAGAGCATGTGTTGCTCTCCCAGAGGGATTTGATTCCCAGCGCCCACCACCCACATAGGAACTCACTACCATATCTCCAGTTCCAGAGGATCTGACAGCCTCTTCTGGCTTCTCAGGGCACCAGGCATGCATGAGGTACACAGTCAAGCACACAGGCAAAACACTCATATACATAAAATAAAAATAAATAAATCTTTAAAAATTAACAAAATTAAATCTTTAAATATACCTAGAAATTATAAAAGATTGCTAGCTAAACATAACCAGATCCACATGGAAAAATAAACTCTATTCCCAAATACCAGAAACACATAATCAGAAAATGAATTTTTTAAAGAGAATGTGCTGTGGAACCCCTTCAGCCAATAGCCTTTAAGATACCAGCCTACTTTGGGCGTGGTCTCATATACTATAAATGCAGATGAAAACCATGTGCTGGTCTCTTGGCTGCTGGATTCGATTTCCAGTTCCCAGGAAAGCAGAGGCCTATGGATTGCTACTCTTTCTGTGAGTTTATCCCCAGATAAATTATCCTTTGCTATACTCCATTCTGGGCTATTGTGGAATTCTTCTGTACACCAACAAATTGGCACCCACATGGCCAGAGTCCACACCATTGCCAGGCCCTGCCCAGACCCCTGCCTTCAGCCTTCTCCTACCCCACGCAGCTGAACTACCCCTCTCTGGTCCACCGTGACTTGGCATTTTCCTACCACCCACGCCCGCTTGTCTTGGTCCTACTTACTAAGCGGCTGACTTGCTGCCGCCTGCGGCTCTTCTCTGCCTTTTGCCCGGCCTGCTCAGATGAGACCTGGCCCTGACTCTGGGAGCAGGGGCTGCTCCAGCTTGTGTTGCCGGTTCCGATCCACGAATGCCTGGCCCAAGCTTCGGCCAATAACCTCGTGGCTTGCAACTGCCTGCAAGCTCTGGGTCCCATGATATTCTAACCAATCAAATCCCCATATGTGGATGTGCTGCTCTTAAGTAATTAACTAAATTTTTTAAATAATTCTAAGTCTCAGGTAATTCAGGTACTGATCTAGGACCTGCCTTACTGCCACAACTGGGACACCTGCTGGCCAACCAATGTTATTACACCTACAACAATTTTCTGAAAATTATACCGGAGGTAAGTTAATTTGATTAATTAATAGATAAATTTGAAAATTGTAAACCAACCCCAAGATAATTGTAGACAATATCACCATCCAGGAATTCAACAACCTTTTTTTATACTATGAATGGAATTCTACAAAAGCTATATGAGCTACCTTGTACCTTTTGTGATCCCGGCAGACATTAGTTTTGTTCTTCATATTATTTCCTTAAAGAAATGGTTTGATAACAGAGTCAAGAATGAGAAACTTTTAGGAAGGATACAGTCTTTAGCTGAAAGGATTCATACTATTGAAAATAATACCTTAATTTGAAAGACAAAATTCAATCCATGTCAATGGGTTATAAAACCTTTCAAAAGGGTACTGAGAAATTATCTGAAAGGATTCATACTGTTGAAATTGACAATCAAGATCTGTTAAAAAGTTATGATAAGCTAGCAGATAGAACATCCTTCCAGGAAGGCAATCTACACACCATCCAAATAATATCTAAGGATGAGAAGATGTCATGAATGGAAAATTTTAAAACCTTGCAGTCACATATGCAGAATGAGAATCAGAAATTAATTGATTTGATGAAGTCATTAGAAATATTAACAGTTCAAAAGAGAAAAATTCAGAGTTTCTGTCTTATCAGGCGCCACCTGGTATGGGACAGAAAGAAGATAAAATTTAGGGACTACTATACTATTATCAAAAGTCTGCTTTCACAAAGTTTTACTTCTCCCCATACCTATTTTTGTCTTTATGGTACCTATCATTGAATATATGTCTATATGAATAACGTTTAATTTTTCCACAGTGAAAAATAAATTTTCCTGCAAAAATCTTTGAAGTTTCCAGGAAGAAGATGGAGCCCTACAACAGTGATTCCACCTGGTGGATACTCTGTCATGATGCTGATAGCACTGCTCTAAGATTAGTTTTGAGTTACAAACTGCTCAAGATGATTCCAGCTTGGCTTGCGGAGATGGTGTGCCTTCCTTCTTACAATGTTCTGGCCAGAACTTCAAATAAGAACCCAGAAACGCTCTACCAACTACTCTGAGACTATTTGCAATTATACCAGGCAGCAATCTTGAAACTTAACTATCATTTTAGTTTTTATAGGATCCCATAGAAATAACACCTCCCCCATGACAGCTGGAAGTAATTCTAGAAAACAACATCCCCTCTCCCAATAAAGTTTGTCCTCAAGGTTAGGGACATCTATTAACGGTTAGTTAGAAGTAGTATGGGGTTGGGGGTGGAAATGAAGTACGCTCAAGGATCTCTTTTGATTAAAAAAAGGGGGGATTGGATAGGATGGGACAATACATATATAAGATTATTACTTATGAGCTATTATTTATAGACAATTTACATTGGTATAGATTCTTGTATATTGATACAAATTCAAATTATATTTGCTATATTGAATATGCTCCTATTTCTGTTACAACATTTGTGCACCTATGCAGAGTTATTTTGTCATATTGTATGCATGCATGTTTCTACCTCTGCTTAAGATATTTTATATATTGATGCAATTTTAGAATCATATTGCACTATACATTTCCACTTCTGATCAAGATACTTACATATTGTTTACATTTTTCCCTGGACAATACTTGATAATTTTTTATTGTATATAGTTTTGTATTAGGCTTAGAATTCTCTTATTTAGACAAAAGGGGGAGGTGCTATGGGAACTCCTTTAGCCAACAGCCTTTAAGATACCAGCCCACTTTGAGCATGGACTCATGTACTATAAATGGAAATGAAAAGCATGTGTGGGTCTCTTGGCTGCTGGATTTGGTTCCAGTTTCCAGCACACACAGAAGACTGGAAGATCACTACTCTTTCTGTGAGTTTATCTCCAGATAAATAAACCTTTGTTATACTCCATTCTGGGCTATTGTGGAATTCTTTTGTACACCAACAAGAATGCTTTAAAAAAAATCATACATAAATTTAGCAATATATATATACACATATATATACATATGTATAAAAAATTAATGAATAAATGTTTAAAATCATATTCACCAGTCAAGGGTGTCACTTTATACTGCTATTCATAGAACTAGAATCAAACAACCTTTCATTGTGCCAAGCCAATAAAATTTAGAACATATTTCCTATAAATATTATTCGGACTATTTAAATAGTAGAATGAAAAATATTTAGGCCGAAAATATAAGCCACTATTGTCTATTATATATATTATATTGTCTACCTCATGAGATGGGGTTTTAATAGATTTCACTTTTAAAGTGTTTTTTAAAAACATCAGTGTCTCTAACTGATTTTTTTAAAGCAGTCTCTTTTGCTTTTACTTTGCTTTGTAAAGCAAGCCTGGAGGCTTTCCCATTCGTTAGATTTCAGGAATGAGTTTGCACAAGACTATGCTCATGTCCTGGCAAGGAAACCCTGAAAGACTCTGTCATCTTGTTACTTTACTCTCTAACATAGTCTTTGCAAAGGGCACCATTTCTCTTGCCTCCTCTGCCCAGTGGTACTTTGAGAATGCTTGCTCTAATCTGTAGCTTCTGGTAAGTGGGCACTTAACTGATCATGTGATCTACTTTCCACTTGATTATGTGACCCAAGCCAATCCTTTATAAGCCTCATTCATACCAATAAGAAAACAAGGAAACTTGTTCTCCAGAAAGTAGACAACACTCATTCTGGAGAAAAATGGGAGCTACAAAACATTTGGAATTAACAGTTAACAATCTTCTACTCTCTTCCAGAGCCAGTTACAATTGCTAAAATTGAGTCCTATGAGACTTCCTGTATGATTCTCACTTGAGCTAATCTGAGTTGGCTCCTGTTGTTTGTAACCAAATAGACCTTGACTGAGGCAGGGAGTATGATGACAGTGTTTAACCAGGAGTCAGAAAAGGAGATGAATCTTGTCTTCTCTTGGTTATCCTTCTGCTACAGTATAATTCTTGAAATATTAAAAGCCTAATTTTCATATAGATAGATAAGAAAGGGCATGTCAAAGTTTTATTCAATGCATTAATGAGGCAGCCACCAGAATGACAAAGCCAGTTCAAGAAGAATATGAGCAGATAGGACTGATGTGGGCTGTGTGGGAAGAAAGAAATGATGAAGTAAGATCACAAATGCAGATGCAAAACCAGTTTATATCCAAGAAAGTATAAAACTGCAGTATTTGGAGATGTGTCCATGCCTGAACAGAAAATTAAAATCATTACCATTTTATTAGTATTATAAAAGATCTGAGCCCAAATTAATGGTACAAACTATACTGCATTTCTCCAGAGAGTGATTAGAGCCTTTGGCAAACATCTCTAGATCAGTGCTTTTAAAGCTTTTGGAAACTACTGATTCTTGAACCCTCCTCCCTAAAATCCTGATTCAACTGGTCTTGGGCAGAGCTTGGGAGTTTATATTTACTAAGTTTCTGTCACCAAAGTTATCAAGTCCGTAATACAACTTTAGATGACATTGAGAGATCAGGTAATAATCCCTTGACTATGTTTTCAGTTTTAAATAATTTTCCTTAAATCTATATTCAAGTTCTCTAAGAGAGTGCTAAGTTCCCAGATGGACACACCAAAGTAAAGCTAAATAGCACTTTATTCTTGACTAAAAAAAGAAATTGAGTTTAAAACAGAGTGCAGAACTCAGGTGAACAAAGGACCCATCTCCTGTCCTAAACAGATCTCAGTATGCTGCAGTCCATAGGAGCATTGAACCAAATCAGACCCTTGGATTTTGGGAACAAACTTGATTTTTGAAAAGATGAAATAGGAAAGAGAACCTTAACCCAGACAACCCCCCCCCATTTTTCTATGGTTGTAGCTTCAAGTTCACTAATATTTTCTTCTGCATTATCTAAACAACCATTTCTCTTACTCAGTATATGTTGTTTAGACTCATATCTGGCTTCATTGACATGATCTAATGTTAGATCTGAAGGAGCACCAGTCTCTTTGGTGTACCCTTTGCTTTTCTATGGTTCTGAACTTTACACATTATCAGAAGGACTCAAAACCATCTATAAAATTAAAATAAAGTTTGTCTCCCGAAATTGTAAATTATGTGGCTCAATATAATTTACATGCTGCTGTGTAGAAGATGAAGTGAGGTAGAGGGGAGGAACCAATGTTCCACTTCCTGTTTGCATGACCCTTGTGGAAGAGTAACAACCCTGAGAACAGGATAGGCTGTTTTGTTTTTACTGTGGGCTACTTTGTCACCTGGGAATGAGGAAGAAGGAATAGAGGAGAAGTAGAAAAAGGAAGAGGGAAACCCTTCACTATCCATCTTCTTGCTCTTGAGCTGTGGGGTCAAGTAAACCTGGCCCCTACCCCTATGACTCCTTATCAAATTACTTCTCATTGCTAAGCCTCAAGTCAATATCCATAAACTATAGTTACTATTGCTGTCATTATAAGACTCCTGACCATCATGATAAATAACTTAGGTCAAGCTGGGCATCATATGTAAAGCAATTAGCATAGCATATGATGTGGAGAAATCAGTGTTTAATACTTGTTCATTGTGATGACCATCATCCTAATCTTTGTTATTGCCATTACACAGACTACATGATTAAAGGTGAAAATCTAAATATCCAGTCAGCATGGTCATTGTGAGTATTTGAGAAGTTAGAATTATATGTTATTGTTTATCTTCCAATTCTATCTAAAATAAACATTCTTTTATTTTTCTAAACTAGAAAAGAATAAGTGGGTTACTGTCAAAGGTTGAGCCTTTGGGAATCTTTTTAGCTTTTAGTGATTAAAGATCTTTCTACTTCTTACCTCTCTCTTCCCAAAGAAAGAATAGCTGTACAGTCTGAGCAGCAGGCTCCTAATGAGCAAAGGGGCCAAAACCATGATGGGGATACCCACAGAAACAGCTGACTCGAGCAAATGGGAGCTCACTGACCCCTGACTGACAGCTAGGGAACCAGCATAAGAGCAAACTAGGCCCTCTGAATGTGGGGGACAGTTGTGTGGCTTGGGCAGTTTGTGGTGCTACTAGTAGTGGAACCAGTATTTATCCCTAGTGCATGATCTGGCTCTTTGGAACCCATTCCCTATGGAGAGATACCTTGCTCAGCCTAGATACAGCGGGGAGGACCTTGGTCCTGCCTCGAGTGATGTGCTAGACTTTGTTGATTTCCCATGGGACGCCTCACCCTCTCTGAGGAGTGGATGGGGTTAAGGTGGGGAAAGGGTGGGAAGAGTGTGAAGACAGGAGGGAGAAGGAACTGGGATTGGTATGTGAAACAAGATTGTTTTAAAAAATACATAATACATACATACATACACACACACAGCACAATCGCTCCCACCCTGTTGCTTTCTAGAGCTGACCACAGATTCTCCAGATATCAGATGGAAAAAAAGCTTCCCATTGCCATGGTAACTACCAAATGCAAAGCCATCCCAGGAGACTTCAACAAATGCCAGCACTGGGTAGGTGAGTTAACCAGCTAAGTCAAACTTAAGAAGCCACCAGCTGAGTACTTATACACCCGGAGTGTGGATGCCTGCTTACACTTCACATGTGCTAACCACCTCACTCACTTCACCTTAATGCTGACCTGGATCCAAACCACAACCATATCCATGAATTCAGCTAGGCCCTTAAACATCCTCCCATGCCCCCAGTCCCAGACCTCCAGGATAGAAAGGGCTTATCAGAGTTCTTTGTGACAAGAGTAATGCCTAGACACCCAGGGTAAAGTTCCCTTTCAGAACCCTGAAGGTCTGCCCTCTGCAGGGATCATATAGCTTTCTTGGGCTCCAACCCAGCAGACAGTGTGGTCACTTCTTACCCAGCTTCCATGGCTGTGGTGTGACAAACCTGGGCCTAGACTGCATATTGTGTGCCTTTTCTCTACCCACAAGGTTCTGGGGGAATAAACCAAACAGCTGTCCTTGCCAGAAGCTCATCCCCAGTTTCCTTCTTCAGGAGCAGGTGCAAGGCCCCCATCACCTTTGATCTCTTCCCGTTTGTCTAGAAGAATCCCTCTTCTCTGAGCCACACGAGATCTGTAACAGTATTCCTTCCTCTAGACCAGAGGTCTTCAACCTCTGAGTCACGACCTCTTTGAGTGTCACCTAAGAGGTTCTCAACCAGCGGGTATTGACCCCTTTGGGTGTTGAATGACCCTTTCACAGGGGTCACCTAAGACCATTGGGAAGCATAGAGATTTACGTTATGATTCGTAACAGTAGCAAAATTACAATTATGAAGTAGCAATAAAGATAATATTATGATTGGGGGTCAGCACAACATGAGGGACTGCATTAAAGGCCGCAGCATTAGGAAGGTTGAGAACCGTGGCCCTAGCCAACCCCATTAGGTCTCTCTTCTCTTCTGTCTTCCAGCACAGCAGCTCCCTTCAGAAATTCTTGGGCCCCACAGAAATCCTTCCGGCTTCTTCCATGGCCTTTTGGATTTGTGGGTCAATATATTTCTTAGTGTTGAAAGAGAGATGATTAATGTGTGCTAATGATTTTCTGCCTTGCCTTCTAGACTCCAATCACAACTTCAGCATTAATGGATTCAGTACTTCACTTGTTTGGCTAAGGAATTCACCGTCTGGTTTATCTGAAGCCTCCCTTTGTCCTTAGCTCCAGTGCCCCTCTCTTCTTCTCTGACATTTAGTGTTCCTGGTACTTCGTTTTTGGCCTCAGAACTACCCTCCATCCTGGAGTCAGAAAATATTGTTAATATGAAAAGAAAGGCCATTCTCTGTCTCTGGAATTCCTTACAAAGTTCTGTCAATAACTAGCAATTTCACAGGTGTCTCTTGTAAAGATCATCATCATCATCCCCTAGGTGGGGTCGCCATACAATTTGTATGGCTCCTATTGTTGTATAGTCTGAGATTGTTTTCCATCCTCAACAAAGAATGACACTTGGATCTCAGAAAACAGACCCTTGTGTTTCTGAAGTTTCCAAGTCCTAGCTGAACTGTGAAGCACACCTGAATTCCCCTCCCCTCTTCCCCCATGCACAGGTATACACATGCTGTTTTCACACGTGACTAGGGCTAGCACCGGAGAGTGAGAATCTCAAGCCTAGGCTTCCTCGAAGATAGTGTCTTTCTGGTCATCAGTTGCTGTGTTGTGGGAGCCAAGAACTGTTTTTTCGTCACCTTAAGGCTCTCAGATGCATTTAGCTGAGCATACTAAATGATAGTGATTCTCTGACAGTAACGTAAGAATTAACACAGATACCAGTATGTACCAGTATGTATTGTTCTGACTCTTGGGCCATTTTGAGTTCAAGTCCTTCTTTCTAAGTGTCTGTGCTGGTTCTTCACATCCACGGAAGCCAGGGGAGTAATAAAACCTCCAGTGAGCACCTCCCACCCTCAACTTGAGAGTGGGGGTGGGCACAAATATTTAAGGCACAGCCGAAGTTGGTATGGAGCCAGAAACCATCAGTGTTATTATAAGATTATCATCTGATTGGCAATTTAAATTTGGCAGTGTATTTGGTCTCATTAGCTGCAAATTAAGATGAGCAGTTTCTAAATTGCTTTCCTCTGGTAAACAATTTCAGTGCCACTAGGAAAAGGAAATTTTTTTTTTGATGAAGATGTTTTGTTTGTGGATGAAGAGAAATCCCTAGGCAGGAACACTTAAATGAACCACACTCACATGACACTAAGCAATAGTTGGGGGAAAAATGGAGTTCCCTGATATCAGACCCCACCTGCAGAGCAGAATTAGTAGCCCATGACTTCTGCAGCTGGCCCATTGAAACGCTGACTCACATCACCTCCTCCAGTCAGTTCCACCTGACTGGCCGGACGCAGAGGAGTCAGCACTCACCGTTCAACAGTTTATCCAAAGACATTTATTGAGCATGTATTCCATTCTTACCTCTGCGCTGGGCCTAGATGACTAGCCCAGTCTGTGTTAGCCATGACATCAGAGAAACCAGAGAGCTACACTAGATCAAAACACAACACCAAACACCAAGAGAAAGGGCCTATCATTGTTACAAAAGATGGGATCATATCTCTGTAGATGACACTCATTTTGACCTAAGTCCTGCTAAAGTTAGCTGTCTAAGAGGGACATTCTGAGGTTCCAGGAGAGGGTTAGGGTTATAGTAAGCTATGTTTTCTAAACCCATGTCATGGCACATGGTACATCCAGTCATGGAAAACTGATGATGACCCTCTCACTGCACTCAGTTTGAAAGATGCTGGGAAGAAGACATCTATCACGCAGAGAGTGTGTTTGGAAAGGGAGGTTGGGGTAGGAACAGCGGGATAAAGTCTTAGCATTCCCAGCCCCACGGATACTGGCCTCATCCTTTGCTGCATTATGCTTGCTGTGAGGCAGATGTGGCTGCTGGCCAGAGCCTGCTAGTGTGTTTCACATGACGCAGACCTGGTTCCTTGGGAATTAACACAGCTGAATACACAGCAAGAATTCCTCTGAAAAGCCTTTGTTTCCTTTAGCCAGTAAACATGTTTACTCCCATCTCAATAGGTACAAAACAAACACACGGAGCCAAAATTAAGCAACAACATACTGTAAAACAAAACCACAATGTCCTTACTTGCTGAAAGGAAGTCCAACGGAAAAAGGACATGTTTCCCATTTATAAATCCCCAAAATGCCTCCAAGGTGAATAGACACAAGAAAAATACAGCATTCTGCTCTTGGGAAGAAAAAGAATACTCTGTTTACAGATAGTTTTAAAAGTAAAATTTGTTAGAAGATAGCTTTTGGATGAAATTGATCCATAAATTTTATGATATAAATATATTTCATTAACTTGAGTTATGTCAAAACTTGCCCGCCTAAATAATAGGCCACTTAAGAAAAATGGCTATTATGAACCAATTTCTACCAACGTTCCTGAAGTCTGTTTGTTGCATTTTCAGTCATGAAGCACTTGTATTCAAGACCTCACTTGGTCTTCATAGCAATCCTCCTAGATAAGCAAGGTAATCACTCCTGTTTGGGAAATGAGAATACTGAGGTCAGAGAAGTACTAGCCTTTGGCCTGAGGTACGCTGAGAAGGATCTGCTCATGAACATCCAGGATGGTCTCTTACTCCAACTGCCGTGTGCCTTCCTCACGCCTCCTGGAAAAAGGGCCCACCTACTTTAAGTACCAGACATTCCAATGAGTTAAGATCTTCTCATTTATTTGATTATTCATTCTTTTAATTAACACTCATTGAAATGTTGCTAGGCATTGGAGATACAATGGTTGTAGTAGCTTGAAAGAAAATGGCCCCCATAGGTTCATATGGAGTGGAAGGAACTATTTGAAAGGATTAGGATGTGTGGCCCTATTGGAGTAGGTGTGGCCTTCTTGGAGAAACTATGTCGCTGGGGGTCGACTTTGAGGTTTTAGAAGCCCAGACCAGGCTCAGAACCTCTCTCTCTTCCTGCTGCCTGCAGATCCAGATGGAGAACTCTTAGCTCCTTCCCCAGCACCATGTCTGCCTATGTGTAGTTATGCTTCCTGCCATGACATTAATGGACTAACCCTCTGAAAATGTCAGCCAGCCCCAATGTCTATGACACTGTCTCCCATTATTTGGTTATCTCATTTAGACCACCTCCATGTATGTAAGCATTTTAGAAAGTTCTACTCTGTCAGATTTCCATAATAACCCTAAAATGGCTGTTAATATTAACAAAATAATTTTAGCTGTCTCCCTCCATATTTCCTCCGGCATCCCATTCTTCCCTTTCCTTCCCCCACTTTATTCTGTTCCAGCCGCCTTCCTTTCCATCCATAATTATCTGTCCTATTTCCCTTTCTACCTATCCCATCCCTATACCTTAATCTATATCTAACCTCTGTGGTTCTACAGATTTTAGCTTGTTTATCATTGATTTCACAGCTAATATCCACATATAAACAAATATATAACACATTTTCCTTTCTGGGTCTAGGATACCTCACTTGGGATGATTTTTTTTCTAGTTCAATCCATTTACCTGAACATTTCTTTATCCATTCCTCTAAACATCTAGGTTGTTTCAAATTAATGGCCATGATGAAGAGAACAGCCATGAATATGGCTAAGCAAGTGTCTCTGTGATAGGATGAAGTGACCTTTGGGTACATGCCCAGGAGTGATACACATGGATCTTGAGGTAGACAGATTCCCATCTTCCCAAGGAACTACTACACTGATTTAGTGACTGTACAGATTTGCCGTCCCACCAGCAAAGGATGAGTGTTTTCTTGACTCCACATCCTCACTAACATGAGCTGTCATTTATTTTACTGAACTTGGCCATTCCGACTAGTGTAAGATAAAATCTCTAAATAATTTTCATTTGCATTTCCCTGATGACTATGGGTGTTAAACATTTCTTAAAGTGTTTCTTTTGAGCCATCTGAGTTTCCTCTTATGAGAACTCTTTTTAGATCTGTTGAGAACCACATTTTTAAATTGGTTTGTTTTCTTAATATCTAGTTTTTTTGAGTTCTGCATATATTTTAGATATTAGCCATCTATAAGATATATAGTAAAAATGTGGTTTAAAAAAATCTTTTCCTGTTCTGTAGGCTGTGGTTTTGTCTGAATGATGGTGTCCTTTGCTGTGTAAAAGCTTTCCAGTTTCATGAGGTCCCATTTATTAATTGTTTATCTTACTGCCTATGCTAATGGTGTTCTGTTCAGAAAGTCTTTTCCTGTGCTAATGAGTTCAAGACTATTCCCTCGTTTTCTCTTTTATCAGGATCAATGTATCAGATCTTATGTTGAAACCTTTGATCCATTTGGATTTGAGTTTTATGCAGGGTGATAAGTATGGCTGTATTTTAATATTTAACCTGTAGACATCCAGTTTGACCACCACCATTTGTTGAAGATGCTTTCTTTTGACCAGCAAGTATTTTTGGCTTCTTTTTCAAAATTTAGGTGTTCCTAGGTATATGGATTTGTCTGGGTTTTAAATTAGATTCCATTGACCACCATTTGTTTGCTTGTTTGTTTGTTTATTTGTTTTTAACAATGTTTTTCTTTTATTACTGTAGCTCTGTATTACAACTCGAAATTGGAGATGGTGATATCTCCTGCAGTTCTTTTATTATTCAGGATTGTGTTTACTATCCTGGGTTTTTTGTCTTTCCATATAAAGCTCAAAATTGTTCTTTCAAGATCTGTGAAGAATTGTGTTGGAATTTTGATGAGGATTGCATTGTATCTGTATATTGCTTTTGGGAGAATGGCTATTTTGACTAAATTAATCCTACCGATCCATGACCATGGGGGATCTTTCCATCTTCTGATAGCTTCCTCAATTTCTTTCTTCCTTAAAATTCTTTTCATACAAGTCTTTCACTTTCTTGGCTAGAGTTACCCCCAAGATATTTTATATTATTTGAGGCCATTGTCAAAGGTACTGTTTTCCTGATTCCTTTCTCAGTCTGTTCATCATTTGTATATAGAAAGGAAACTAATTTTTGAGTGAATCTTGTAACCAGCTATTTTGCTGAAAGTGTTTATTAGCCGGAGGAGTCTCCCAATGGACTTTTAAGTATCATTTATATATACTATCATATCATCTGCAAATAGAAATATTTTGATTTCTTCTCTTCTAATATGTATTTCCTGATCTCCTTCAGTTGTCTTATTTCTCTAGCTTAGACTTTAAGTACTGTATTGAATTGTATGGAAAGAATGGGCAACTTGTTTTCTTCCTGATTTTAGTGGAATTGCTTTGAGTTTCTCTCCATTTAAGTTGGTATTGGCTATGGGCTTACTATAAACTACCTTTATTATATGATGTGTTTTCCTTGTATCCCTAATCTCTCCAGGACTTTTATCATGAAAGGGTGTTGGATTCTGTCAAAGGCCTTTTTTGCATCTAATGAGATGATCACATGGTTTTTTTCTTTGTTTGTTTGTATGGTGGATTATTTTTATCAATTTATATATGTTTACTTATCCCTGCAGCTCTGGAATGAAGCCTACTTTTTTTTTTAAAGATTTATTTATTTATTATGTATACAACATTCTGCCTACATGTATGCCTGCACGCCAGAAGAGGGTGCCAGATTTCATTACAGATGGTTGTGAGCCACCATGTGGTTGCTGGGAATAGAACTCAGGACCTCTGGAAGAGCAGCTGGTGCTCTTAACCACTGAGCCATCTCTCCAGCCCCGAATGAAGCCTACTTGATCATGGTAGGCGACCTTTTTTACACGTTCTTGGATTTAGTTTGTAAACATTTTATTGAGAAATTTTGCTTTATGTTCATAAGAGAAATTAGGCTGTAATTCTCTTTCTTTGCTGGGTTTTTATGTGGTGTGGCTAGCTGTAGCCTCATAAAATGAACTGCACAATGGTCCTTCTGTTTCTATCGTGTGGAATAATTTGAAGAGTGTTGGTGTTAACACTTCTTTAGAAGTCTGGTAGAATTCTGGAATTCTGTGCTAAAACCATATGGCCCTGCATTTTGTTGCTGATGTTGTTTGTTGTTGTTATTTTGGGTTTTTTGTTTTTGTTATTTCAGTTTGGTTTTTTGTTTTGTTTTATTGATTTGTTGGTTAACTTTTAATTACTCCTTCTACTCCGCTAAGGGTATGCCTTTTTAAAATGCTTATCTCACGTTGACTTAACTTTGGTAAGTGGTACATATTAAGAAAATTATCTAGTTTTTTATTTCCCAATTTGGTGGAGTACAGGTTTTTAAAATATGTTCTTATGACACTCTGAATTTCCTCAGTAACTATTGTTACATCTCCTCCTTCATTTCTAATTTCGTTAATTTGGATAGTCTTTCTCTGCCTTTTAGTTATTTTCCACAGTTTGTCAATTAATTACTTGGATAGTTTGTTATTGATTTTCTCAAAAAACCCACTCTCATTAGGTTATTTGTATGGTTTTTGTTTGTTTGTTTGTATTTTATTGATTTAAGCCCTAAGTTCGATTGTTTCTTGCTGTTGACTTCTTTGAGGTGTGATTTCTTCTGTTTGATCTAGAGCTTTTACGTGTGCTGTTAAGTTGCTAGTGTGACGTTGCTCCACTACTGTCATGAGGGCACTCAGTGGTATGAACTTGCCTCTTGAACCTGCTGCCACTGTGCCACATAAGTCTGGGTATGCTGTGTATTTATTTTCATTCAATTCCAGAAAGTTTTTCTAGAAATGTCTTTCTAAACCCATTTTTTCATTCATTAGTGAGTTGTTCTGTTTCCATGAGTTTGTAACCTTTCTATAGATGTTGCTATCCAGCTTTAATCCATAGTTGTCAGATAGGATGCAGGGTGTTATTTCAATTTTCTTGCATTGGTTGAGACCTGTTTTGTGTCTGAGTATGTGGTCAATTTTGTATAAATTCCCATGAGATACAGAGAAGAAGGTGTATTCTTTCTGTTTGATGAGTGAAATCATCTGTGTTTGTTAGGTCCATTTGTTTAATTACATCAGTTTGTTCCAGTATTTCTCCATTTAGTTTTTGTCTGGATGACCTGTCCATTGGTAATAATAACGTATTAAAGTCTCCAACTATCAGTGCATAAGGGTCAATATCAACATATGATCAAGCTGTAGTAGTAATTCTTTTTTAAACTTGGGTGCCCTTTTGTTTGGTGAATAGATGTTAAGAATTTCAATGTCCTCTTGGCAGATTTTCCCTTTGATGAGTAGTGTTATGTCTTCTGATTAGTTTTGGTTTGAAGTGTATTTGCCCATCACAAAACCATAAATGGGATCATCAGAGGGGAGAGGTTATCTTAAGAAATGTGAAAAATAGAGAAGTTAATGGCATACACGTAACTGAAAAACAGTGGGAGAGACTAACCTGGGGAAGAAAGGGAAGGAGGTGAAGAGGAAAAGGAGACATTGGGCAATAAGGAGGAAAATTAATGCAAGCAAATATCATGACACATATGTATGAAGATGCCATGATAAACCCCATTTTGTATGCAAACATAAGAATAATTCTAAATGGTATATATGTATAGCTACATATATGTGAATTATGCACACATGAACATACATATGAACACATATATATAAACTGTATCTACATGCATGTGCATACATATGAACCAATCAACAAAGCAGAAATTATAAAAAGTCTTAAAAATTTTAAAGATCTCTTCTGGAATGGTGGTACAGGCAAACATAGATACCTACTCCACTACCTGCCATAGCCACATGGGGCAACATCTGTTGGGGTGAAGCCTCGATGCGGTTTGCACATTGGAGAACAGGATTAGAATTATTAAGCAAAAGGAACAGAAATATGAGAGAAATAAAAGACAGAAACACAGAACAGTACTGGGAAGGAAATTCAGTGAATAATGAAATCACCCACATTTATTTTTCACATGCTTATATACCCCACTCCAAAAGGAGAAAAGGGAGGCAACAGACTTCATTAACATGATATAAGGAATAAACAGAGCATCCTCAGTCAAACACTCTGTTGTTTGGACTTGACATGTAGCACCCACACCCTTAGACCTACAGGCAGCCACTCCCTGGAACCACCTGCCAATCTCCTTTGAAGGAGCAAGAATAGACTTGAATTCTCTGCCCTTTGGTCAATGTGGAGCAGATCCACCTCTATTCTCAAAATACTAATTAACCACATCCTAGGTCAGGATCTCTTATTTGTGGACACACCTGCTGTCAACAACTTTGAGAGAACAAGAATAAGCTCAAACTCTCTGATCTTTAGTCATGGTAGAACGGACTCACAACTGTGGGGCCTGGCAACTACTTATTCCAACCTTCTTCTTCTTCTTATGTCTGTGCAACCCTTGTCCTGTTTGCTAGTTGGTTGATGGGAATGAATTGGAACTAGAGTTTATTGGACCAGGTTTTAAGTTTTCCTAATCACTCGTACAAGGCAGTGTGGAACAAAATTCTCTCATTTTGAACATATTCTAGACAGAATAGCTTAATGTTAACCTCCGGGGTAGGGTAGAATTAAGCTCCACTGTATATCTGAGCCTCAAGCATCCCTCAAAAGACCTAACAGAGGATCAGGCAGCAAACTCTACTGGGTTGAGAGGCACAGCAGATTTCACACTTTCTGTTGACCATGCTATGGATTTCTGAGATTCATTCCCTACATGCCTGCTCAGTCCCAACCCTCTTTAATTGGTCTCCCAAGCCATCAGTCTTAAATGAAAAGTGAGTTCCACTCCATTCTATATCTCCAACCTGAATCACACTGAATCTATTTTTCAATGAGCTTGCTTTGGGAGAATTTTATCTTGACCATATTGAGTCACAGATCGTTACTGGCCAGGATAGCATAGCCATATTAGTTGTAAGTTCAAAGAAGAGTAAAAATGTTAAGGACATTTTCCCCAAAGCAGCAAGCATGGGCATGACTTTCTCAAGATGGTGCTTTGCTATAGTACCACACTTCTACATTGAGAAATGCACAGCATATCTCTAACCCCAACAAACTATGCAACTTCTGGGTCTACTAAATTCAGGCTGTTTTTTGGTTGAGGCTCTGTTTCTGTACCACTTTTTCATGCCATGTCTCTTTACATCTATAATCTCAACGTTAGAGAAGAGACAGGAATTGCCACAAGTTGGAGACCACCCTGGTCTACATAACAAGCTCCAGCCAGCCAGAGCCACACAGCAAGATCCTGAGTCAGAGGGAGTAGGGAGGGGGAGAAAGAGACAGACCGACAGAGGAGTTGCATCCCATGACTTAGAGTATCTAAATCATGTTCAAGCCTGAAATTAATGTCTATGCCTAGCATGTTCCCATCTCTGAGATCTCTGTTTGCTAGGAATCACATGACAATCAACCAGATGCCAAAGCCTAAGCCTGAACCTCATATTTGCCATGTTTCTTTGCTTCATTACTAAATCAATCTCTACATCCTGTGTATACTAACTCCTAACTTTTTCTACTCATCTACTTTCTCTGTTTTCCCAGTGCAAGTAACCATTATCTCTTACTATCTCACTACAAAAGCTCTCTACTGGCCTCCTTCCTCCAGTAGTGTTTCCTGCACTACATTCTCCCAGTTCCATTTAAAATAACACTCCTGACATAAAGTCCTTATCAATGGGGAGACTATGAGCAGATGATATGGCAGTTCCCATTGGAAGTACGAGGCTAAAGAAATCACTCAGCACTAGAGTAAGATTAAAGAGAGGAAAATTTAAGAGATATGGAAAACTACTAAGATACAACATACCTATGGCTTTTATCTGAAGGTAATTGTAAATAATGTTGTTTAAACATAAGAAAATAGCCCAAAGTAGTAGGAAGAAGCTTCCAAAGGCTTAAGACTATTAATGCAAAAGACTCATGCCCAAGGATAGCAATAAGATTTCCATTGGTAATCATCTATGCATGAAGACAAAGGCAAACAAATTGATCATTGTCAGAGAAAATTACTTTAATTCTAGAACCCTAATTTCTTAATTTTTAAAGATTTATTGATTGATTATGTATACAGTGTTCTGTCATGTATTCCTGCACACTAGAAGAGAGCACCAAATCTAATTATAGATAGCTGTGAGTCACCATGTGATTTCCAGGAATTGAACTCAGGACCTCTGGAAGAGCGGCCAGTATGCTTAACCTCTCCGTCATCTCTCCAGACCCTAGAATCCTAATTTCAGTTAAACTGGTTAATTCAGTATTAATAACTCTTCTCATTTTTCTGTCAAAATACCTGAACTCTCCTAACCCCCTAGAAAAGTTTAAGGTAGGAATGGTTTGTCCTGGCTCCCAGTTTAAGGGCAGAAGCCATCGTGGTGGCACAGACACGGCTGTGGGAATGGCGATGGCAGCAGCAGGGTGAGGCAGCTGGTTACATCGCATGCAGACAAGGAGCAGAAAGGGATGTATGTTGGTTCTAACCTCACTTCTCTGGCTTGCAGACTAGCACCCTAGATATTATAGGGCAGAAGACTCAAGGTAGGTCTTCCAAACTCGTTAACTCTCTCTGGACCATTGTATACGTGCCCAGTGGTGGATTTCTTAGATGGTTTTAAATCCAGCTAAGCTGATGTTGGAAAATAATCATCTTGTTAACTTATAAGAAAGCAAAATGAAGGTTCTTTTCAGTTGTACTTAGACAAGAGCACCTCTCCAAATGAATTTTTGTAATATATATATATATATATTGAGCCAGTACTTTGTCTCCTTCAGTTCTAGAAGGTCTATAATTTATTTAAAGGTGGGAATGAGTGGCAATGTTTTTGACAGATCTGTTCCTAAATAAAAGGATTATAATATCAAAAATGGTAAGCAAAAGGCCAGGAAGACTTCTCATATAGACATAAATACATTAGTACATGTTTTTCATACACCACTTATCTTAGAGCTGAGTGTATTAAAACCATTTGCTGTCCCTGGAATGGATTATACTTTGATTGTGAAGATGGCCAAGGGGTTTTAAAGCCCTTTACTAACTCTGTGTCATGTTTAAATGGTGTTCAGATACTGTGCACATTAATTTTAGCTTTCTCCTCAAACACTGGAAATGACAATTATGCAAACAATCCCAGCACTCAGACCTGAGCTGATACTACTTGCATGGAGCTTGAGGTGGCAAATACAAGGAATGCCAGGAAACCAAGGCCAAGCCCTGCAGGGAGTTTCCAGGTCATAATTCTAGCAAGCCAATTATAGATCCATGGTGAAATTTACTTAAAACCACCACCCATGAGGAAATCCATTATGAACACTGATCATAGGGGGGGGAATTACAACTTCTTTCTGGTACAAAGATCGGTAACAAAAGAGCAGGCAATCAAGAAACCCAGACAAAAGCTTCACATGTGCCTTAATATTTTCCTTCTGTTTTGCTGATGTGTTAAAACAGAGCCAAGAGCCCTTGGCCCATACTGCTAAAAAAAAGTCACAATTTGCATCCACTGTCTATTCCAGGGCTGTGTTTAGTTATCAGGCAGCACAGTTACACCAAATACTACTTAGGCTACCTCAGAGACACAGTGGAAGCCCTTTTAACATTGTGAAGTCATGCTGTTTCGACTTAGTTCTAATGTCATTAATGTTCTTCTTGTCTGGTTTTACATAAACAGTTGCTAGTTCATTTTTTTGTCTAAAAATACCGGCTTTCCTCCTGTCTTCCATAAGCAACATGTTCTTGTTCTAAATACACTCTTACTATGTATTGTCATCAAAGTTTAAACTACAAAAGTTTGCAAACATTCCAAAATCTTAGCTTTTCCCCACCCTCAAAAAAAAAAAATACCCAGAAGTTCAGCGAAGCAAAAAATAAAACACAGTTAAAATTTACCGTTAGAGTAAAGCCTCCCTGAGGTCGGCTGAATGATGCCTATATCTTAACCCTTTATAACCTTGACTATGTTATGGGGGAGGGGCTTTGTAGGAGAGATTAAGGGAACAATCTGGGAGTGGAGAGAATACCCGTGATACCCAAGTAGGGCCAATTGGTATTCGCAAGTGTTCTCATAGGGGAAATGTATGTGAAATACATTTCAGCACCAGCATGAAATGTGGCAACGCAGACTGGAGGGAGGGGCCCCTGGCCTCCCTGTCACCAAGACTCTTTTCATCTGGTTTTATATAAACATCAAACTAATTCATTTTTTTCTGAGTTGCAGGCCTTTTTCATCTTTGTTATATATACCATACCCCATCAATTTTAACGCCTGAAATACAGAAGCCAAGGAATACAACTTTAGCCACAAAATGATAAAAGTTTTCCCCTCAGGCTTCGACCCAGAGACACCAGCTCCACGCTTCTGGTTTGTGAAAATGTACAACAAAATACAATTATGTTGAGTTGAATTGTTAAATTTGCGATGATTTGGTACAACATCAACAGGAAACTAATAGCATCACGTTCTTTAAAAACAAAGAAAGCTGGTTTGTTTGAAAGTTTAAAAGTTCTCTTGAAAAAGACCTGGTTAAGAAAGCGATGGATTTATGAAGTATTTGTGAAGAAGAAAGAGCACCTACATACTGGTATCCGTTATGGTTAGAATGTGAAATCCTCACACGGACCCACGTGAGACAGGTATTCTATAAGGACGCAGAAATGTTGGGGATGGGACCTAACAGGAGGAAGTGGGTCACTTCCGGGAGAGAGAGGGTAGGTTTGAAGGTTCTAGACCGGCTCTAGTTCTGGTTCAATCACTTTCGTGGCATCCCAGCTGCAGACGTGATGTAAAGAGCCACCTCTCACTTCCTCTGCCATCTGCCTTCTCTACCTTTGATGCACTACAGCCCCTCAGACCACCTCTCTCTTAAGCTGCTTCTTGTCAAGTATTTAGCCGCAGGGCTGAGAAAAGTAATGAGTACAGAAAACCGGCACCAAGAAGCAGGTCAGCGCTGTGATAAACCTGATGTGTGGCTCTCAGGCCTTGGGAACCACTTGGTGGAAGGAATGCCGAAGAGTTTGGAGTTGAGCTGTAGAATGCTCTAAGCAGAGATGAATGAGCCGTTCTGGTGAGAGTGCGAAAGATCAAAATGCTAATGGAAATTCAGACATAAAGACTGAATGAGATTCCAGAAGGCAATGAGGACTCCGAGACCTGGGCTAGAGGCCATTTATGCCATACTCTGGCATGGAATCCAACCTGCACTCTGCCCACATTCTGAAATTTTGAGTGAGCCCGAATTAAAAAGAAAAAATAGACTCAGTTGTTTCAAGGCACCATAACATCCAAACTTATTATTCTTAGTCGGACAAACAGAAAGATAACAAAAGTGTGCAGCTTGTTTTTGTTTTTGTTTTTTCTTTAAAAAAAAGAGCCTGACCATGCTGGAGCAGAAAAAGCACCATTAAAAAGAAACTATGGATGCTGAGAAAGTCCATTTAGTACAGTCCTCACTACACCAGCGTGAAGACCTGAGTTTCATCCCCAGCACCCACCCACGTAAAGAGCTAAGCATGCTAAAGTCCCCTGTCACCCCAGCACTGGGAGACAGAAACAATAGGGTCTCTGAAACTTTCTGAATAGTCTAGCTAACTGTCAAGTCAGGTTCAATTAAAGACCCTGTCTCAAAACAAGATGGAAAGCAATAAAGAAAGACATATGACATTGACCTCTGACCTCCATATGTGTACTCAAAAACATGCCTATATGCCCACACACACAGGTGGACACACATGAGCACGTAAAATGCATATACTACACACATGCACGCGTGCACACACAAACACACATTCACCCATGGACTTTGCAGTGGGACAACAGCAAACATAAGACCACATAAATGCAAGATTTTTCCTGTTGAGAATTCAAATTCATTTGAAAAGAGAATGCCTTAAAAAAAATGGGTTTCTAGCTTGGTTGGGAAAGGAGGGACTTCAGACAGAGCCCAAAATGGAAGAAAGCAGTAGTACTAATGTTGCAGCCATGGACTAGAGGCTCTCTTGCATGCCTCACTTCCAGCCCTCAAATCATGAGAAAGATAGCTGATCCAGAAGACAAAGCTAAGCTAGGCATGGTGTGGCACTTGCCTTTGATCTTAGCACTTCCGAGGCAGAGACAGGCAGGTCTCTGTGAGTTCCAGGCCAGCCTGGTCTACATGGGTAGATTCAGGCAGCCACAACTATATAGTGAAACTCTGTCTCAAAAATAAACAAAAATAAATAAAATAAAACAAAAGGTCATACTGGTCAAGTAGATCAAGTGCTTCAATGAACATGGCTTCAGTCAGCCATGACCTAGCAGAAAGTTAGGCTGCCTAAGAAGGTGTACCACCTGCTCTCAGTGACCCCTGCTGTAGTTGATGACCACAATTCCACCTGGAGGGTTCAACTCAGCACAGCAGAAAACTACCGCCTCCAATGAGAAATCACAACTGATTAAGGACTTCTCGGAGAAAATAGAATTGGAGCTGAAATCCATCTACACTACAATCCTGCAACCATTGGATAAGTACTCAATAGCGGAGCAGCCAATCCGAGGAGTAAGGTCTTCTACGTAAAAATGGAGGGAGGTTGTTTCCAGTACCTTACGGAAGTTACTTTACCTGTGACGATGACCAAAATAAATGACAGAAAATTTCTTATCAAGAGGCATTTGATATAATCTATAAAGAGATACAATTCACAAATTTTAATACTTGGAATTGGTTCTAAACTTTTTTGTATTTTATGACCCATGTTTGCCTGCCTGCATTCTGGCTGAAATAGCTTTTAATAAGGCCATTGCAAAGCTCGATACACTGAATGAAACTCACACAATGCCTGCACATTCATCATGCAGTTGCTTAGAGAAAGCATTATAGACATCAAACAGTGCAGGAGAAGAATGTGATACAGTGGAAGGTGCTAGAAATTGAATGCTTAGAGTGTATCATCCTTCCTTCATCCCTCCAGGAAACCGTTTTACAGGTCAGAGAGATGACTTGACAGCTAAGGGTGTTTGCCACCAAGCCTGATCATCTAAATTCAATCCCCAGAACCCAAAAAGTGGAAGAAATGAATTGACTCCTCCAAGTTGTTCTCTGACTTCCAGAGACACACCATTGTACGTGCATACACACACACATAAACAAACACACACACACACCACTCATTAAGTGTGGTGGTTTAAATGAGAAGAACCCCTCTAGGCTAATATATTTGAATGCCTGCTTCTAGGCTGGTGGAATTGTTTGAAGAAAGATTAGGAGGTGTGGCCTTGTTAGCCTCACTGGAGAAGGGCTTTGATGTTTCAAAATCCAACTCCAGACTCAGTTAATTGGTCTCCCCCTGCTCCTACCTGTGGATAAGATGTATGCTCTTAGCTATTGCTCCAGGACCATGCCTCCTGGCCATGATAGTATTGGACTAACCCTCTGAAACTGTAAACAAGTCTCCAGTTAAATACTTCCTTTTATAACTTCTCCTGGTTATGGTGTTCTTCACAGACATAGAAAAACAAGACGCTAAATAAATGTACAAAGAACTTTAAGTGAGCCTTTTCGTATCTCCATCCCCTACTCTGTGTGGATTTCCTCCAGCAGAAACCTCCTCACTCATGCTTATGAAACCAACTGCTTATGGTCTTTTCATACTGAAGTTCTGGGAAAACTCTGTTCTGAGATTTGTGCTTGCCGTGGCCTATTCTGTGTGCAGTTGCTGCTGTAGAAAAGTATTAACAGCTTCATTTCATTTAAATGCAAGTAACTTCGAGACGTTTCTGCGGAAAACTAGAAATGTGTTTGATATTTAACTAATTATAACCAGTCCACAAGTTACTGTGTCTTGTAAGATATGGAAATGTAGTTAATTATAATTTAAAGAGTGTTCTACATAACTTTTTAATTTCAACATTTCCTCTCTTGTTCTTCTTTTAGGGTTTCTTTCCAGAGAACCAACTTTTCTGTGTTTTTGCTGTATTCCTTTTAAGGAGGAGCACAGAAGTATTAGATTAAATAGGAAAGTACTTGATGTTTTAGAGCTGGGCTGGGGGAGCCACATTTGGCATGCCTCCTATGACACGTATTTGGGAAGTTATGTCTGTCTATGACAACAGGATGTTTCTTTATTCATCCTTCATTTGCTCCTGTTTGACTTGGTAAAAATCTCTTTCCAAGAAAATGTATTTATGTTTTTCCACCTCCCCCCACACACAAAATAGACAGTGTCTTCTAGATACATTGCCAGAAAATGGCAATTTTTCCCAGATTTAGCAGAGTAGACACATAGATGCTACTTCAGCTGTGGTCAAAGGGAGCCAGTCTGTCCTGAGCTGGCAATACGACGTGGTGTTGTCTGTATAGTTAGTGCTGGTTTTTAAGAACGAGAGGGTCACAGAGACTTGCACAGGGTTACAGAGTCAGATTTCCTGGAGGGGATTCCTGAGGAGGCTATGTAGAAAGCTGTGGAGGTTCAATGAAGATCCCAGGATATTGGAGATGCTAGGAGCATAAAATATTCACCAAGGCAAGCTCCAGGTGACTGTTGTGCCTGAGTCCTAGGACCCCCAAGAAGACCACCACAGAGCCACACTTCTGAATGCGAAAGCAAGGTTTCGTTTATTAAGTACGGGCTAGCATGGGTCCTCTGCCTCACACACGGCAGATGGAGGGAGAAGGACCCTGTCTATTTTTGTAAGGGGTTTATAAAGACAAAAACCACAAAGCAGTCACAAGGTTACAGTCTCAAAATACAAAATTATTTATCCTATATCACAATTGGCTAAAGGTGAGGGAAAGCTCAGCTGTTAGTTCCTGATAGGCTATTAGTATCCAAGGCGGACAGCAACAGCTTCCTGGTTACATCCTCCAAACATCTGCTGACCCTGTGCTAACCACAGGGGATGCTTGAAATATTACCCAGCTGATATCACCCAGCTAATAAGAAAAGTTGGGTGGGGGAATGAGCTGTAGTCAGGAACTTTAAGTAACTTAGGTTTCACCATTAGCTAATACTTCCCCTAAAGAGGGATCCTACAGCCTTCAGCATATCCTGGGGGCTGGGTATAGGTCAAGGTCCCAAAAGGGCCCAGCACAGAAATAGAATCTTTTCTGGACTTTCAGTGGCAAGTGTAGCTGGCCCAAAAGAGAAGCCAACCACATATGCTGCCAACAACAGGCCTAGAAGGACATGACTGCCCAAGTCCTTTGGAGCCCAGATGATACCATCACAAGTCCCAGATGCCATATATGGAGCTATAACGTTTGAGATTTGCCTTGCTGGGTTTAAGGTTTGCTTTGATCTAAGTTTTCCTTGTTTTCCTCCATTTGGGAAAGTGAATATTGATTCTGTGCCATTCTGGACTGGAAACGTGTACCATTTTTCAGGGCTCATAGTCAGAGGGATCTTAAGCCTCAGAAGAGAACTGGACTTAGTATTTTTTTTAATAGTATTGCAACTGTAAGACTATGGTAACCTTTATATATATAAATATTCATAAATATAATACATATATAAGCACATATATGTGTATAAGCATATGTGTACAAGCATGCATATATATGTACAAGCATTCAATATGTATAGATTGAATGCTTTGTGAAATTGCATGTAACCCTTGCACAAAGCCATGCTAATCTTCTCTGTCATTCCAATTTTAGTATATGAGCTGCTAAAGTGATCATAGCTATGGGAACTTTGAAGTTGGACTGGAAGAATTTTCCATTATGAGATGGGCATGAGTCTATGGGGGCTGGGGTAGAATGTTGAGTTTTGAATATGAGACACTGTATACAGGCTCATGTGCTTGACTACTTGGTCCCCAGACAGTGGAGCTGTTTTAGGAGGTTCTAAGACCTTTGGGAGACGGAGTCTGACTGGAGGATATTAGTCACTGGGAGTCAATGCCTGAAATTTGTATGCCAGTTCCAGTTCAGCCACTCTCTCTGCTTCAGAGCTACTGGCACATTACAGCCAGCTGTTACATACTTCTGCTGCCACAGCCATAAGCCATTCTGCCGCCATTTCTTCCCTGCCATAATAGAGTACCTCTCAAACCATAAGACAAAACAGACCTCTTCCGTTGAGTTCCTTCTTGTTAGCTATTTGATGCAGGAATGGAAAAAGTAACTTAAAAAGAAGCTAAGACATAGTAGAGCTGTGAAAATGATTCCGTCCATAAAGTGCTCATCTCACAAGCATTAGGATGATGGTTTAATTGCCAAAATCCATGTAAAAAAAATCAGTAACACCAGCGGTATTGTCACACACTTGCAGTCCCTGTACTGGAGAAGCAGAAATGGGCGGATCCTTGGGTCTGATCAGCCAGGCAGCCATTAATGAACTTGGAGAGCTCTAGACCATTGAGAGATTCTGTCTCAAAAAATAGGGCAAATGACTCCTGATATTGTCCTTTAGCCTCCATAGGTATGCACATACATGTTCATGCACACATACATGAACATGTACACATTCACAAAAGAAAGAAAGAAAAGGAGAAAAGAAAGAGAGGAGATGGACAGAAATTTAGCTACAATCATAGCACAAAAAAATAGAATGGGGTATTTCTGAGAGGATGGAGGAATAGGAACCACCTAGACAACAGAAACTTGGTGTAATCTGATTGATCCACAAATATACACAACGTAATGACAGAGGTGCATCTTCATGTGATTTCATCACTGTGTGTATATCAGAAAATACACTAACTACGATGCATGTAATACCACTAGGTAACAGGAGTGTGTGCAACCACCATTGTATATACAATCTGCCCTGAACTATAACCTAGCCACACGGTGCATGACTGTATTGGGAAACTTTGGTTCATGAAAGGCTTGAAATTTACACAGAAAGCTTTGTGTGTATTGTAGCTATTTTAATTAATTTCATCTTTGTCCTGGCTCATTTTATGTTAGCTTGACACAAGTTAAAGTCATGTGACAAAAGGGAACTTCAACTGAAAAAATAAAGCCTCTATAGGATCAGACTATAATCAGGCAAGCCTGTAAGGCATTTTCTTAATTACTAACTGATGAGGGAGGACACAGCCCACTGTGGGTGGAGACAGCCCTGGATCCTAAGTTCTGTGAGAAAGCAGGTTGAGCAAGCCGTGGGGAGCATGCCAGTAAACACTCCTCCAGGACTATCAGCTCCTGCCTCCAGGTTCCCACATGATTTGGGTTCCTGCCTTGACTTCCCTCAAGAGACTGTGATTATCTGTGTAAGACAGAAATCTCCTTCTCCAAGCTGTTTTTGGTCAGGAGTGTTTTGTCATATCAATCAAAAAAGACAAGCTCTTATCATAGAAACAGCTACCCACCCCCAAGCACAACCCCATGGCAGGCAGTCCTGTTTCATTCTCATAACAACTGCTAACAGCTTTTGGGATCCAAGACAGGCTAAAAGGAGTCTCTCTTCCATATATTATCCATCATTGATCATTGATTACTGTTTCTCATCAAAACTGTGCAAGCAAGCCAGGCAGTGGTGGCATACACCTCTAATCCCAGCACTCAGGAGGCAGAGGCAGGCAGATCTCTGTGAATTCAAGGCCCGCCTGGTCTACAGAGCAAGTTCCAGGACAGCCAGGATTGTTACACCAAGAAACCCAGCCTCAAGAAGCCAAAAAAAAAAAATGCAAGCAAACAATGCCAACCATTGCAATTCGACCACCTTCTCCTGTCACAAGGCCCTTTTCCTGTGACCTCAGTGACTTCCAGGGAATTTAAAGGACCAGAGATCCCTTCAGGGGACAGACCTTAAAAATTAGGATATTGAAAAGTATACCTTGCAGGCAGGGCACCATTGCCAACCTGAGGGCTTGTGGCTGGGTTGGCAGAGTACTTTCCTGTACCAAAGACATCGGAACATAGGAGTGAAGGCTTTATGCAGGCACCAGCTCAACTTCTCCATGTTAAATGAATTGTGCAGGTGTTGTCTTCAGCAACATAACCTTGTCATCACTTTGTAGAGAGCAAACTATAGTTTCGGGAATAGCAACGGTTGTTTGGGGATTCCTATGGAACCCCTCTGAGCAAAACTTCAATTAGATATAACCCAATCTTAGGACTGGAAGCTTCATTTGATGACAAAAATGGGCAGTTGGGGCCTGTTTCCCCCATTATTTGGCAATTTCATTCAGATTACCTTCATATATGTACATATTTTGGGAAACGTCTACTATACCAGGTATCCATATGAGCCCACAAATGCCCCTTAATTTTAGCTGTCTCTCCCCATGTTCCTTCCCTCATCACTCTTTCCCTTCCCTCTCTCCACTTGATCCAGCCCCACCCACATCCCAGCCATCCATAACAAAGCTTGTGGGAGTAACCAATCAATATTTGATTTGATTTAAATGATTAGTTAAAAGTCATGGATATAGAAAGTTAAACAGTAGACCTCAGGGGAATAGTGGCTGGGAGAAAGATGGGAAATTATAGTTTAATGAGGACCAAGTTTCAGTTTTACAGGTTTAAAATCATGGAGATGGATGGTTGTGAAGGTTGTACAACATTGTGGATATATTTAAAATTATGTGCTTAAATGATGTCAAGATGATGAATTTATGTTGTATATTTTACCACAGAAAAAGCTTTTTTAAAAAAAAGAAATGTAAACATGTATACATAAATCTATCCCATGGAGGAGAAAAGAAAGAAGTATACAACCTTGTAGATTCCTTAGAAAATAGTTAATAACAAGTTGTGTGTCCGGGGATGTAACACAGTTGTTAGAGAGAGGGTTTGTCTGTCCTGCATGAGAACCTGGGTTCAACCCGCAGCACTGCATACAGTGGATGCGCTGCTTGCAACTGTGATCCCAACACAGGGAAAGTGGAGAGATTAGTTCACTTGATTTTGTGTGTGTGTGTGTGCCTCTGTGTGTTTGTGTCCCTGGGGAGCACTGCATGTGCCTGTATGTGTGCATATGTATATGCTTGTGTGTGTGCCTGTATGTGTGTGACTGTGTGTGTGCCTCTGTGCATTTGTGTGCCTGGGGGGGTGCTTAGTGTGCCTGTGTGTGTGCATGTGTATATGCTTGTTTGTCCTAATTATGTAAGAATGTCTCTTGAATTTTGCAGGAAAATGGATGGAGCTAGAAAACATTATTTTGAGTGAGGTAACCCAGACACAGAAAGACAATCATCACATATATTCACTTATACATACATAAAGCAAAAAAAAAAAACAGCCTACAAACCACAATCCCAGAGAACTTAGGCAACAATGAGGACACTAAGAGAGACTTACATAGATCTAATCTACATGGGAAGTAGAAAAAGACAAGTTCTCCTGAGTAAATTGGGAGCATGGGGACCTTGCGGAGGGTTGAAGGGGTAGGAGAGAGGCAGGGAGGGAAGCATAGAAAAATGGAGAGCTCAATAAAAATCAATAAAAAATAATAAGAATGTCTCCATATTATAATAATAGAATATCTATTAATTTCATTCACCACACTATCAAGTTAAAGAAAAAACATGAAATAGTTGACTAAAAGAATGCTCAATAAAACAACTTTCTTTGTGACTCAGGAGAGTTCACTAACGAGGTAAAAGCAAATAATTGACATAGCAAAGACTCAGACCCTCTGAGAAACTTTATACTGCAAGCATCTCCATCAAAGACAGATAAAGAAAAAGATCTCCATTGTCTTCGCTGTATTGGAGATCATAGTCAACACAAGAAGGCAAGAAAAGACACAGCTCATAGGGCCAAAATCAATCAAGGCTTTGTACTCAGCATTTTATTGATAGAAAGCATGAGAAACAGAGAAGACCCACCAAAGAGACAGAGCTACATCAAGATATGCAGCATTAGACATCATTTTGGGAGTTCTAGATAAGGTCAGGTTGTCAGTTCTTAGTTAGAAATTGATGTTAGAGTCTCTCCCCCATTGTTTCCTCTTCATAGGATTCAAATATGGGCTTAGCAGAAACCTTATTATGTATACCTACACATCAAACACGCCAAAAAGTCATAACCTATGGTAGATACAATATCAGCTAAGAAATCCGATGATTAAGACTTTTAGTGAGAACTAATGAGAGATTTATCTAGAAGCTGATTTTGTGATAAACAAAATTATTATTTTCTGTAATTAATCAATTAGAAATTTGTCATTAAATAGTGTCTTAGAGTTTCTATTGCTGTGAAGAGACACCACAACCAGGGCAACTCTTTTAAAGGAAAACATTTAATTGGGTGGCTTACAGGTTCAGAGGTTAAGTCCATCATCATGGTAGAACATGGCAACATGCAGGTAGACACAGTGCTGGAGAGTTCTACAGCTCACAGGCAACAGGGAGTGAACGGAGACGCTGAGTGTGGCTTAAGCAGATATGAGACCTCAAAGCCCACTCTCAGTGACACACTTCCTCCAGCAAAGCCACACCTCTGAATCGTGCCACTCCCTTTGGGGGCCTTTTTCTTGCAAACCACCACAGATTCTTGTAGAAGCATACAAAAATATCTAAATAAAAATAACAGTAATCATACGAAAAACAGTACAGAAAAAGGTTTTGAAAGTTATTAAAGGATACTTTTACTGTCCAAACTAAATTAAGAAATCTTCATGTTTTTGATTGAGACACCTATTATTAAAAAAGAACTCAGTGCCTCCCATTCTATAAATGAGTCATAGTAAAAAAAATTCAGAAGGATTTGTATTCTATTTAACAGGCCGGTTATATTTCATGTGGGGCTTTAAAAATCATAATATATATTAGAACAGTCAAGGAATTTTTTAAACAGGTGAAAGAAGATAGGCTATAAAGACAAAAATGATTTAGAATGGAGTATTGGAGCAAAAAGAAAGATTCCAAGATAAAACCAAAATATACATGGATATTTTATATATAATAAAACCCATTGTTTTTCCAAGTCTTGATGAAATAAAAATGGTAAATAATTACCTGATTAAAAAAAAGAAATTTAAGACCTGATGGTGCCTGAAATTCCAGCTACTCGAGAGGCTAAGGCGGGCCGTGCGCAGTGGAAGAGCTGACTGGACTGCAGAGTGGCTCAAGACCAGACTGACCGACATAGTGAGACTCTGTCTCGAAATAGTGACGCCGGGCGGTGGTGGCGCACGCCTTTAATCCCAACACTCGGGAGGCAGAGGCAGGCAGATCTCTGTGAGTTAGAGGCCAGCCTGGTCTACAGGAGCTAGTTCCAAGACAGGCTCAAAGCTACAGAGAAACCCTGTCTCGAAAAACCAAAATAAATAAATAAATAAATTTAATAGTGACAACAGAACTCAGGAATGAAGAGCCTGCCAACTACATGCACAGCCCTGTATTCATGACAATATTCCTTGTATTACTATTTTACAAAACCAAAATCTATATATGTATATCCCAGAGTAATTAGTGTCAGCAGGTCAGAAAGGTTGGGTAAATTGCTGAGAGTGAGCATACAATGAAGCCACAAATCTAAAACAGATCAGAGGGGATTGGATGCCTCAGTGGTCAGGAGAACCTGAAAAGAGCCAGTTCAGTTCCCAACGCCTGTGTCAGAACCACTGCCACCTGTAAGTCCACCTCCAGGGAGCCGAGTCCCTCTTCCAGCCTCTGTGTGATGGATGTGTTTAGTCATGAGTTTCCTAATGACCATGCTTGTCTTCTTGGGGAAAAAAAGAAAAGAGGGAAGAGAGGGAGGGAGGAAGAAAGAAAGAAATAGAGCTACCAATATTAGAAAAATGTATAAAATTTAAAAACCATAAATAAAGAAAATGAAACATTGAGTAGTCAAAATTTAATAATTGCCATAGAGTAAAAATACAAAATAGCTAAAATTTATAATATTTTTTTAATTTGCAATAAATACCGAGACAAAGTGTCTCTTCAAGGAGACACATAAGGGGTGTGTTTTAATCTATCACATTGTTGCAAACATAAATATGCAAATCTAGTACAGGTGAAAGGTTTATTAAAAAGAGCACTTTCATATGCTATTTTGGAAATGATAAATTAATCATGTATTTTGTTTCAAAATTAAAATCCACCCCCTCTTCCACACAGCACTACCAACTGTATTTTTCTTCCTAAGAGGCATATTCACACTTGGGTGCAAAGATACTTGTCTATCACAGTATGATTTATAATAAAAAAGATTGGAAGAAAAATTAAATTTCCAGGAGAAGAAATGTTTCAACAGATTGTGAAGGGTGATGTAGATGACTTCTATATCAATTGTCGCACTAAAAACAATTAAAGTGATTGGAGAAAATATTTGAAATATCTTAAAGGCAAAAAAGAGCTGCAAAATAATGAAGAAATGTCAAGGAGAAATTCTGAATGACAGCACAATAGCTCGCTCTGGCCCTGAGGGTGTGCACCAGAGCTAGAGGGAGTCTGCCTGTTTCACTTTTACCATATAAGAAATGTCAAGACCCAACAAACTGGGGAAAACTAATAGAAAATATTCATTTCAAAAAGCTAAGGCCCCAAAGCATTATAATCATAGAAGAATAAGAGAGAAACAATACTTCCTATTACTTATACCCAGCAGCCGTTCCTCATATCAATATATTGCTCAAATTCAGTCTCCAAGGGTGACCTAAAAACAATTCTTAACCATTCCATAATGTATACACACTCCAAGCAAAACATTGTAGATAATTAATACAATTGTTGTCAATTAAAATGAGTAAGTAAAATCGTTTTATTTTCTTCAAAATATGGATTTGGCTTTTAATCACTCTGAGCTGATAATGTCTTTGGACATATTACTGAAAGAATTCACCTCCATTGTGGGTCAAGAACTGTCACATGCACATGCCATGTGCATCAAGCTTTTCACAGTGAAGAGTCCATTAAACCACTAAAGAAAAAAACAAAACGTCACCAAAAGTGTGCAGCAGCCTCAACTGTAAACATCAGAAATGCACCCTGTGCTTGTGAATTTTGAGTTGCTGTGACCAAAATACCTAAGAGACACAATTTTAAAGACTTAAAAGACAGCTTAAGGTGGGTTGGCAGCTTCATGAGTTCTCTTTGTCACATGGGAAGACATGGAGGACCTCAGGGCGGCAGGTGCATCCCCATGACAGCAGACTGGGGTAGAACCACAGCTGGGCTATCATTTTCAAAGGTCTGCCCCTAGTGACCTTCTTCTGCCAGGTAGGCCCAACTTCCTGAAGGTTCCACAGCCTTCAAAATAGTACCACCAACTGAGGGTAGCACTATTCAGAATATGAGCACATTGAGTATATTCCAGATCCAAAACATCAAAGACCCCAACAGGCAGGCATGGTAATTACAGCACTCCAGACCCAAAGCAAGAATTTCACATGTTCAAGGGCAGCCTGGGCTACATAGGTAAGAGCATCACAGGTTCAAGGGCAGCCTAGGCTTTATAGAATCACCCTGAAAGTTCCAGGGTAGCCTCTGCTACATAGGCAAGAGTATCACAAGTTCAAGGGCAACCTAAGCTACTTAAAGTGATCCTGAAAACCCAGACCCCAAATTAATACTGATATATAAATAATAGCCAGAATACAAAATACCCATGTTTCTCATGATCAAACAAAGAAAATATATTTAAAACTTTCATATAAAAAAATTTAAAAAACTAAAAAGACCAAGAAGGTTTGAATGGGATTCTTCTAGTTTTGGTTTCTGCTGCTGTGATAGATGCCATGACCAAAGGCAACTTGGGGAGGAAAGGGTTTATTTCAGCGCACACACCTCAGACAATAGTCCATCACTGAGAGAAGTTGGCAGAAAACTGGAGGCAGGCACTGAAGAGACCACAAAGGAACCTTGGTTAAGGCCTATCTCTTTAAATAGTGTTCAGGTTTCTTACAATATAGACACACCAGCTTAGGGATGGCACCACCCACAGTGGGGTAGGCCCTACCACATCAATCATTAGTCAAGACAATCTTTCACAGACATATCATGTAGTATATGTAGTATGTACGCCAGTGTATGTAGTATGTAGGTCAGTGTATGTAGTATGTTAGATAGTCAGATGTAGTGGACAACCCCTCAACTGAGAATCCCTCAGATAATTCTAGCCTATGTCAATAAATAGCTGACACTAACTAGGTCAGTGGCCAAAAAAAGATTTCTAGACATAAGGAGTATCATAATTAACATTTGAAACTCAATAGTTAAGTTTGACAGCACAAAAAACCCAACAAAAAACACAGTGAATAAATAAAAAACAGGCCACTCCATACAGGATGAAGAATTAGAGATGGAAAGACTGCAGAAAATGTAGAAACTTAACAAAGAGATCTGGAGGCTAAATCTAACATCTAACAAACTGGTGTTTCATAATAAAGAAACGATGACAGAAAAATATCTTAAGGGTAATAGTCAAAGGTTCCCAGTATTGCTGAAAAATGGAAGTCTATAAATTCAAAATACACAATGTGTCAAAAAGTATAAATAAAATAAATTCACATGCACGCACACACAGACACACACATAGACACACGCATGCACACACACAGAGACACACAGACACATGCACACACATGTATACACAGACACACAGACACACATGCATACACATACACACATTACACACACATGCATACACATACACACACAACACACACAAACACACATACACACACATACACACACAAACACACACACATGCACACAATGCATACACATGCACACAGACACATACACACATGTGGTCACACTATGAATATGGAAAGAAGCTGTAATTAAAAAGGAGAGTGTAGACCAATGACTTCCTGAACATTAAGCTGACAACTGAAATCCCATTCTCCATGATGGAAACCAGAAGTCAATTTAATGATTCCATTAACAAAATGAGAGACAAATAAGTGCAAGTCCAGAGTTTTATACCCAGAAAAAAAATATATTTTATGATAAGTCCTTCCTATAGGTTGTATGTGGCCTATAAAGATAATAAAATGCAAGGGTTAAAAAGAAAATGGTTTTCTCAGATGTGATAAGGACAGAGGAGCACATGTATCAGGATCTGCAGTATGACTCAATGTGTACAAAATATAGACATCATTTTCATATGTATGGACATGGTGCAAATATTTTAAAGAAAAGGGCCTCGAAGAACAAGATAAGCAGTAAGTGATGGTTACTTCTGAGGGAATGTATTTTATCTGGTTACTGAAATGGGACTAGAAGGAAGAAGCGTGTGTGGTCCAGCTCTGGGCTCCTTTTTGTTCCTAGTTTTAGACCAAGCTATCTGCCTGAAAAACACCTTCACCCATCTCTCTCCCTTTTCCCTCTCTTTCTCCCTCCTCCTGAACTCCATATATGTGTGTATGCATGTGTATATGTGAGTGTGTGCGTGTGTGTGTGTAGAGAGAGAGAGACCAGGTGTCAGTATTGGGTATCATTTCTCAGGAGCCAACCTCCATGATTTTGAGACAAGGCCTCTCACTGGCCTGGAGCTCACAGAGCAGGCTATGATGAACTTTATATTCTGATCACAATCCGTTTGCTGTGTGTTTTTTTAATAGATTCATAATTGAACAGGAGGTAGATATGAATCTCTGGTCACTTCAAAAGTTCAACAATAAGAGTTTATTTGTATATTGATGTGTAGAGTCCACACCTATAGCATGATTTGAACATACAGAAAGTCAAAGCTATTCCTATTGAAAATTAACGGGTTGCCTTCTGTTCCTCTTAACACAGAATTAAGCACTACTGTATCCACCAAAGCACCACTGTTAGCAAATTAGATACTGTTCAGCATTGAAGGCCATTAAAGTAGCAGAGGGGCGTCCAGCAGACAACAAAACTAATGCAAAAACTAATGCAAAAACTAATGCAAAGCAGAAAATCAAATGCTAAACAGAAACCGTTAATGTTCATCGTCAACATGGTGAGACTTAGATCACTGTGAATACACACCTCTGAATGAAGTCTCTTAGGGCATTTCTAGAAAAATTTAAATATGCTAGGAAGATGCACCCTGAAATGTGCATGGCACAGTCCCATAGGCCAAGCTCGTGGCCTGAATAAAAGGAGTGGGCACACTGGGCACTAGCGATCATCATTGCTTCCTGACTGTGAATGCAACGTGGCCTGCTGTTTCATGTTCCTGTGCCCACTCCTTCCTGCCATGATGGACCACACTCTCGAATTATAAACCAGAATAAACCGTTCTTTCATTGAATGACTTTTGTTAGTTATTTTTGTCACAGCAACAGGTAAAGCAACTACTGCAGATGCAAAATCAAAGTTCTGTGGGAGCAATGAGACCAATCCTGTTTGCAGAGAATCTGAACAGGTTTCCGGAAAGAGAAGGCATTGAGGATCATTGAAACGTGAGTACAATTAGGAAGGAAAATGAAAGGCAGAGAGTAATTAAAACAAAAGCATGAAACAGGGAAACTCAGTTTGGTTTGTGAAATTATGTTTTGCATGGCTGTGCTAGCACAAATAAATTGACGAGAAGGAGAAAAAATGAACAGGGGAAGAGGGAGTGATATCACAATATGGCGGTTACCAACCCTGGGGTCCATATTCAGTGCATGGTAGCTGATAGGAAACCACTGTGAATGTTTGAGCCTGGATTGACTTGATCAGATCTATGTTCTGGAAAGATAACTGGGGTGTGAAGGATGGATTGAAAGAGAGAGAGAGAGAGAGAGAGAGAGAGAGAGAGAGAGAGAGAGAGTCCCCAGTTGGGGGTGCATTTCACTAAGGATCCAGGCAAGCTACAAAGGGCCTGAATTACGAAGTTTCCCAGTTAATGTTAAGAGCAGCACTCCAAGTCAGAAATAAGGAAACAAAGTAACAGGCTCAAGTGGGAGGTGCTGAGGGGAGGGAAGGAGCCGGACCTCTCCAGGTGCAGGCTTGCCCACCCAGAAGGGGAAGGCAGGTCAGAAACCTCAACCATCTGGAAGTGTAGTTTCTAAAATGGGCTGAAAGGATGCGGCAGCAGAACAAAGGGAGTCCTCAGAGAGGTGACCACCAAAAAAGCTGAGCAACCTATATAGTCAGTCAGTCAGTTAACTAACGGTTGGTTGGTTGGTTGGTTGGTTGGTTGGTTGGTTGGTTGGTTGGTTGGTTGGTTGGTTGGTTAGTGAGTTGGTTGGTTAGTTTTTAGCTTGTGGGTCTTTAGTATTGAAACCCTGCAATAAGATTTCTCATCTGTCTCCAAAGCCT
The DNA here is from genome assembly GCA_004026605.1 of Ondatra zibethicus. Classification (NCBI taxonomy): domain Eukaryota; kingdom Metazoa; phylum Chordata; class Mammalia; order Rodentia; family Cricetidae; genus Ondatra; species Ondatra zibethicus. The sequence goes on along the minus strand of PVIU01001524.1, from coordinate 46,964 downwards.
CCATCGGTCTGGAAGTTTCCTGTTCACTACACAGAGCACAAGAACAGGTCCTGTGGGGCAGGAATGTGCCTGGGATGCAGCTGGGTTTTGGGGTATAACACCCCTCCCTCACCAGCCACATCAGAGCACACTGGGAGATCTTGGCAGCCTTGAGAGGTACAGCCACATACCATCCAGTGTGGGATCTGTCTGAAGCCAGACAGATGTGAACAGCCTGGTTTGTTCCTCCTGACTTTTCTTCAGATTCTTTTTAAATCTGGACAAAGGCGACCTCAGTTAGCTATCTCCAAGATCTCCAGAATGCTCATGCTCAAAGCTGAGAGCCTCCCTCGCTTGGGCTTCTCTGATCCCTATGAAGGACTTTAATTACAGAGAGATCTCAATCGCTTGATTAATTTTCCATGTGTATAGAAACCTACAGCAAACTGTTCCGTTCCATCAACCAAAAGTACTTTTCATAAGCTTGAATAGCTGCTGTCTTTCAGCACACCACCATGTCATCTTCAAGGATCTCTCTCCCTCCCTGCTCCCTTTCCCCCCCCCCCCAAGCTTTAAGGTAGGAGCTTCTAAATGGGACTGACTCTGGGGCTGGAGCAATGGCTCAGTCAGTAAAGAACCTGAGTTTGGCTGGGTGTGGTGGCATAAGCCTTTAATTCCAGCATTCAGGAGGCAGAGGCAGTTGAATGTCTGTGAGTTCCAGGCCAGCCTGATCTACAGAGCAAGTTCCAGGACAACCAGGGCTACACAGAGCAGGCATGTCTTGGAGGGAGGGAGAAGAAGAGGGAGAGAGAGAGAGAGAGAGAGAGAGAGAGAGAGAGAGAGAGAGAGAAAAGAACCTGAGTTTGGATCCCAGAGCCCATTTGTGGAAAGAGCCATGTGTGGATGAAGCTCACTGGGAAGTCAACAATCAAACTGAGTCTTCTGCTCCATGAGAAACTCTGTCTTGGTAAAAGTAAGGTGAAGAATGATGTTGACCCCATAGCCTCTACACTTTCATACACACATGCACGCACACACACATACACATACACAAATGAATGCATGCATACACACACAAACAACACAAACACATATACACATGAATGCATGCATACACCCAAATGCATGCACACACACAAACACTCACAAACACACACACACACCTCACGCAGATTTTCCTATCTATGTCCAGTGCACCAAAATCCATCCAACACCCTAGTGTTATGGCCTTTCTAGTTTTGAGCACCTAACTCTCAGATGAGTTGGTAGCCAGCCAACCCACAGCTGGAGAAGCTGGCTCCACAGACCTGGCATTGGCATCTGGAGCTGGTGTGTGCGTCTCAGGAGGCCTATATTATAATAGCCTCAGTGTCTGAAGAGAAGAGGCCAGTAAAGGGCTGAACAAAGAATTACTTGTATGAACTGGGCCATGTTTGCTGCTGTTACTGCTACCTGGCTGTTCCTGGCATCAGACCACTGCTCTCCTTCCAATCCCTTTTCTCTTTTCCCAAGACTGCTTTAGTGTTTCCCTAGACACAGTGCCCCTTCCAAGTTTGTGCTATTCTTGGTGTCAGGGCTGCTCTACCATATCCAAGACCTCCAAGAACAAGGGCAGTCATTAAAAGCACAGCTGCTCATACCCAGTTTGTGCTCAGTTTGTCTGTGTGTGTGTGCCAGACATGCATTTTTGTCATGCAGTGTTCACCACAACCCTAAGGTAAGTTCCATTCAGAGCCAGACAGGTTCTCTAGAAGAGGAAACCAATCACACAGAGCCCCATTAGCTTTGCTCAGCTAGTAAATCATGGCTCCGGCTTAAAGTTGCAACTCCATTCCTGGGGTGTTGAGCTGCTACTACACTCAGGTTCACAGAGCTGTGCTCCTCCATCCCTTCATCGCTTCTCAGACAGGAAATCGAGAACAGAACAAAGTCTCTCTCCCAGTGTCCCTAACATCCCCTAAACTTTGGTCAGGGTGAAAATTTGACAGAGCTGGCACAGAAAAGTTTAAGGAGTGGGCTGTGACAGTGGGAAAAACTCTAGATGGGAAGTGGAATTCTCCAAGAGTCTTCCTCCGCGCTTCACCCATGACCCTCTAACTGCTCCCACTCCCGGTATTTCCGTGTCTTCCTCCGCGCTTCACCCGTGGCCCTCTAACTTCTCCCACTCCCGGTATTTCCGTGTCTTCCTCCGCGCTTCGCCCGTGGCCCTCTAACTGCTCCCACTCCCCGTATTTCTCAGTAAATATGACAGCGTGGACCCAGCCGCTCACCCCTTCACTTTCCAGCTACACCTCTGCTGCTTCCCACGCCCTCCTTCCCCCCAGTATGGTCTCTGATTCTGCACCTACTCTATGGCTTCCTATTGACCCCACCATACAAAGACTCCCTGAGACTGCTACCTAGAGGAAAAGCCACCGCCCGCTTTCCCAGCCCCACCTTCATCCTGTGTTACAAATAGAAAACAGAATCTCAAGTTCTCTTTCAGGTTTGTGGGTAAATATGCACAATACGGTGAGTCCAGACACCGGACCTGCACAGTGAAAACTACATATGTGGTCTCTGCACATCACCCTCCTCCCTTCAGAAGCGCTAATGGGGTGTGTTTTGTGAAAGCCAATGAGGTGACTGTGCTAGAGGTTCTCATGGCCTATGAGTGAGGATTGGTTGCCAGGGGAACCAGGTGATTAGAGGGCCAACACTTACAACCCTAAATACCTGCTCACTGTTCCCCTCCTTTAAGGAGAGATGTGATGTGGGATGCTCTTCTGTCTGCTTTGAATATGTCTTATTACCATTGGTTAATAATGAAGCTGATTTGACCAATAGGCAGGCAGAATAAAGTCAGGCCAGGCCAGAAATCCAAGCAGAGAGACAGGGAGAAAGAAAAAGGAGTCAGGGAGATGCCAACAGCTGCCAGGATAGCAAGATGTGAGGTAACAAGCCACAAGCCTCGTGGTAAAATATAGAATAATATAAACGGTTAATTTAGTTGTAAGAGCTAGTTAATAATAAGCCTGAGCTAATAGTCCAAATAGTTTGAGTTGTTGTTTGGGAAACTGGAGAGTGGAAGAGCAACCTCCAGTTACAGAGACACTGACATTTCCACTAAGTATTAATGACCAGTAAGGCCTCCATTAAAATGTAGACACCCAAAGGACAGAGTTTAGAAAGCTTCTGGGGAGGGTGCACATATCAGTTCCATGAGAACAGAACCTTCCAAGCTCAGGACCCTCCCAGACTTCTTCCTACCTGTATCCTTTACTAAACCCTGCATCGTGTACTGGCAAATGCACATGATCCCTGCACTCTGTGAGACCATAGTGAGTGGTCAAGCCCAGGAGTAGGTCAGTCAGAACCAGGGGCAACCTGTATCAGCCACCCCTGGCACTGAGCTCTTAACCTGTGGATCTGATACTACCCCAGGGTAAATAGTAACAAAATTTAATTAAACCTCAAGATAGTCAGGTGGTGTCGGAGAGCTGGTGAACGTAGAAATGACACCCACATCCTGCTGCCACAAATGAAGTGCTGCCCAACATGGAGGAAAAATGGTTTTTCTCCCTCACAGATAACATTCCTAATGCCCCCCATAGTCTCATATATTACTCATGGAAATACAAAAGTGGAATTCTCTAACTTGAGTCAAGCTCCTTGGTGAATTTAAACTACTCCAGCGCCTGGGCACTCACTCGTGTGCAGTCCTGAACACAGATTGCTACAATGGTGGCTGGAACCCTGGGATATATCTTTCAGTATTATTATATCTTTCAGTATATTACAGTATTTCCAAGCATTGTCATTCCCCCAAAGAGGCCACCATTGGATAAACCTTTCCAGAAACCCCAAAAAGTTCCTACAGGTCCTCCAGTACACCAAGACATACCTTCCTTCCATGTGGCAATTAGTTTTTAAAGCTATCTTTCAAAAACTAAATAACACATCCAAACATCATTAAAAATGTTTAACGTGAATGGTACGTGAAACTCACTGACTCCTCAAAAGTCTTCTGGCCTCAAAACCTCCATCACCCCCAGATTACATCCGCAAGGGAGAAAATGGAGCCATGAAAGGTATCCTTCATGCAGATGTGAGTGACAGAACAGAGAGTCAAATCCAGCAGTCATAGACCTTTCCTCACCTGGATCACTTCACTGTAGGTGGTCAAGGAAGTAACATCAAGTCATTTGTCCCCCTACATGTCCCAGGAAACTGCCAATTTCCTGCCTAAAGTTCTTGGGACTTCTTAAGGAATTGTTATCTCTTAAGACTTCTTAGGGGTTTGTAGACACCTTAGGCACCAAGTTTTGTCTCCCCACTACACTTCCTCTAATTTCCATCTTTGATTCTAGAGTTCATGAATAGTAATTTGTTTCTACCTTGACATAGATCCAGTGGGGACTTTCAATCCCTTTTCTTCTTTGTCAAACTGCATCCTCCGTCCACAGGCAGATCATAAAATCAGTGTGTGAGACACCGTGCCCATGTAACACGATAACCAATACCCACCCCGTGTGGGGTAGTGGCTAGGGATAGGTCATTTGCACTTTCGTTCAGTGAAATCTCACTTTGCTTCTCGGCTTATGATGAACACTTTATTCATCATCTTAGTAGGAGAGTTAATTTGGTGAACTTGATTTTTTATTTCCATAATTTTCATTCCCCCTGTCAGCAAACTTATAAAGACTTAGCGTTCTAGTTACAAATTCATAAGGTTTATTTTTTTAAGAGAGAGGATGTTATTGAATAACACTTTTGAAATTTTTTTCAACAATTGATGCCTTTTCACTGAAGCACCGAAGCAGTGAAATGTCCTTCAAACAGATTGCTTTATTAACAGAAGACAAATAAGGATGAGGAGGGGAAAAAAACAACCCAAGGAATATGTACAAGTTCAGCAGGAGATAAAAACTAATGCTATTGTATAAAATGCTGAAGCTAGCCAATAAACTTGGACTTAAACTTCATTCTAACAAGTAAAACCAGTGCGAACTTCTATAATGATGTCCACTTAAGACATGAACCTGGAGGCTGGAGCAATAGCTCAGCAGTGGCGAGCACTGGATGCACATCCAGGGGACCTGTTTCAGTTTCTAGCACCCACATAACAACATCTCACAGATGTTTGCACCTCCAACTCCAAAGGCCCTGATGCCTTCTTCTGACCTCTTTAGACACTGCATGTCATGGAGGCAAAACATCCATACCCGTAAAATAAAAATAGAGCTTTAACACCGTAGACTTTATCCACAGTTCAAACACCTGTGAAAAATAATTAAATACATCTGGGCATTGTGACCCACACCTTTGAGCCCAGCACTTGGGAAGCAGAGACAGGCTGATCTCTCTGAATTCCAAACTAGCCTGGCCTGTGTAAAAAGTTCCAGGACAGATGGGGCTATGTCTCAAAAAGAAAAGAAAAGAAAGAAAGAGAAAAAGGTCCCTGAGTTCTCTGAAAATTATATAAATTACTGACAAAATGTCTAATTTGAGAGGTAGTCCAATGTATTGTTTGAAAATGAAACTCTGAAGCTATAGGCACGGATTTAAATTCCAGAATTTTTCCTTATTAATAAGCTGTAGCACAATTTCTAATTGGTCTTAATATAAAAAAATTAGAGTCAGATTTCAGGGGTGAAAGCTGAAAGATCAGAGAAGCAGAGCAGCCAGCCACTAGTTCTTACCTCTACGAAATCCTCAGAACCAAGGGGACAAAGTCCTGTCTCTATGAATCCTCACACTGAATGCTATGAGCTCCTGTCTCCTCCCACCTTATATTCCTCTCTCTGCCCAGCTATCTCCTTCGTGTGACTCCCGAGTACCAAGATTAAAAGTGTGAGCCACCATCACTTGACTCTGTTTCTCTTTGAGACTAGATCAATCTAGTGTAGCCCAGGGTGGCCTTGAACTCACAGAGATCTGAATACCTCTGTCTCCCAAGTGCAGGGATTAAAGGTGTGAGCCACCACTGCCTGGCCTTTATGGTTAACTAGTGGCTTAGCTCCTCACTCTGATCCTCAGGCAAGTTTTATTTGTTATAGCTCAAAAAAAAAAACCACATAATAAGCTATGGAACTTTGGACAGGTTACCTTACTTTTTATGTTTCTTTATTCATAAAATGCAAATAATGGGAACAGTCTTTTGTGTTGTAGATCTCATATATACAAGACACCTAGAAAAGGCTTTGTCCACAGAGACTGATGTATGTGCTTGCTTTTTGAAATTTCTTTCTAGAAATTCTATAGCTGTTATTTAAAAAGTCTAACTCTCATCTATGGTTACTTATCAGGTAACAAAACCAAATAGGATATAGATCTCCTAAAAATAGTATTCTTTCTGTATAAATGGATACAGTGTAGTGGTTTTTAATGAGAAATCAAAAAATAAACTTAAAATTCTTCCTAGTACTGAAAATATGGTATCATTGTACAAAATATTCAGTCTGGTAGAGATTTGGGTGTTGAACCTGGAACACTGATATTATGGAAGAAGTGATAGTTTTCATTTTTGATAGTACATCATAATGATGATAGGATTCTTAGGGAATTTATTGTGAGATTTATAGTCACGCAGCTGAATCATACTCCATTAAAAATTAAGAGAATTCACCATTAATCAATTTAAAATAAACTAAGGTGGTATCAGAGATTAAAAATCATGGACAAGGCAGGTGGTTGCACACACCTTTAATCCCAACACTAGGGAAACAGAGGCAGGTGGATCTCTGTGAGTTTGAGGCCAGTCTGATCTACAAAGTGAGTTCCAGGACAGTCATAGCTGTTACACAGAGAAACCCTGTCTCCAGGGTGGGGATGGGGGATCATGGATGAAAAATGCAACTAGGAAACTTGATAGAATGAGATGCTACCAATGCTGCTATTTATTGTGTGTTCCATATATCCTGGAATATAGGCATCAAAAACCGTTCTACCAAAGCTCATAGACAAACAGAAAGACAGAGTCTACTTATTAATCTTAATAAAGGAACCTATTGAAAGGAATAATTACTGGGAATATTTTACTGGGATACTAGCGCTGGTTAAATTCACTGAGCATGTTGGAAGGGTTCTAGTAGGCCCAAGATGCTTCCCTCCCCCTTGCTAAACCATTATATTACATTCCTAAAGCTAGCCACCAAGGTCTAGTCCCTTATTTGGTCATTTTCTTATGTGTGACTAAAAGTCCAAGGTCCAGGTATCAAAACATCCAATAATTGAATCCGTTACTTGGCTACCCTGGGTAACATGTCAAAACAGGACTTATCAACTAACCCTAGACACTATCATAGACTTCCTCTTTCTCCTTAGAAACCATCCTGAAGAGAGACACCCATCACTGTTGTTGCCTGGTCCAAAAGTAGCCACCCCACTTGTCCTTTCCAAGAAAATAATTCTCCTTTGTGCTGAAAATTTGGCATCTAGATGTGTTCTGCCCGAAGGCCCTTTTCACTATCGGGGTATAGAAACTCAGGGACAAGAATCACATCTTTCTAGTTTCAAAGTATAACATTTGACAACTATTTCAGAATTGATGCTTTTATAAAAATTGTGATTATGCTTGTGTTTTCAGCATTCTTAAATAAATCTGAAACTGCAGAGATAAAAAGTCAGCAAGGTACTCAACTCAGGAATTTCAGAAGACTGTCTAGTCAGTTTAAGTAATATGCCCCAGCTTTTCTAGACTCCAAATGTTGTTATAATATATCAGAAATGAAATAACTCACAGGCACAACTCAACTGGAATCAAATTAGAATTACTGTCATAACTTCTTGCAGCCCATTTTCTTTTTACTTTTTTCCTTTTATTGAGAATAGATCTCTTTTTAATGCCAGAAGACTTCCACTGCTTAGGTGCAGGTCACACCAGTCAGAAGAACAAAGCACCCCTACTGCATCGAAGACCAAGCTAGCCAGCAGAACTTCAGCCCTCAACAGAGGAGAGAGACTCCTTACTGGATCAGAGGTCAAGCCAGCTGCCAGAAATCCAAGCCACAAAGACCAGAAGACCAAAGAGAAAGTAGAAACCAAGGAGCAAAACACCCATCCAACAAACACAAACTCATAAATCAACACCTAGACCTATCATCCCAAACACAATTATATAAGCATCAATATAAGAACACAATCAATAACAGAAAAACAATATGAAAACACTAGAGCCCAGCTATCCTATGGCAGCAAGACCTAAATATTCCAAGCCAGCTGGAGCACAAGAAAACAACCTTAAAAGTTACTTTATGAAGAAGATAGAGGCCCTTAAAGAAGAAATGGGGGAAAAATCCCTTAATGAAATTGAGGTAAAGACAAAAAAAAACTGAAGAAAATCAATATATCCATTAAAGAATGCCAAGAAATCCAAAGAAAAAACAAACATGTGAAGGAAACTATTCAATACCTGAAAATTAAAATAGAAGCAATAAAGAAAACACAAACTGAGAGAATTCTGAAAACAGAAAATCTGGGTAAGTAAACGGGAACTACAGAAGCAAACATCACCAACAGAATACAAAACATGGAGGAGAGAATCTCAGGTGTTGAAGATACAATAGAAGAAATAGAGCCATCCATCAAAAGTGTTAAATGTAAAAAATTAGTAACATGAGACAGGCAATATTTATTCAATAAGGATCCAGGAGGGGCTCATGTGGCCCCACTCCTCCCTGAAGGACTATAGGCAGCATTAGTTAATGGTTGGTAGCAGATGGAGTGATTTTCTTCAGTAACACAGCCACTGAAAAGCTGCCCATGCTTCAGTAGCCTCTCACCCATGGTCATGAAAGCATCCTAAGTTAGACGCAGCACGACATTAGGAGAGGGACTTGTTGGGAAGAAGTCTTTCAGCTGAAGAGGGATGGAAGAGGGTATGGAGATGAAAATGCTAAACTTCATTACATACATGTATGAAACTGTCAGTTAAATAAATATTGATTGATTTTTCAAAGACAAAAAAAGAGAATAAAGAAAGGGAGGGAGGGAAAGTGAGGAAAGAAAGAAAGAAAGAAAGAAAGAAAGAAAGAAAGAAAGAAAGAAAGAGGGAGGGAGAGAGGAAAGAGTTAGTTAGTTCCTGGAGTCACAATGCCCTATCGAATAACAAGAAACATAGAAAATGAGTGTACAACTAAAGAAGAGACGAGGTTCAAGAAGAGCCCAAGTCTGATCCAATTGCTAGAGATCCAGGAGAAAGGGTCTAGTAAGTGAAACTAGGAGCGAATGAGCAGGGAGGTCAAAAGGAAGACAGGACAGAGCAGCATTCAGTGTGCTAAGGGGAAGGTTCCTCAAGAAAGGACTAAGGGGATGAATGCCACGAAAAAGCCGAAATAAGAACCCAGGTTTCCTACTAGATGATGTAGCCACAGAGTTTAGGTGCAGTAAAGCCCTGATGGGAGTGTGTTAAACAAAGTAAGGAACAGAGAAACAGTAGAGCCAGCTATTAGAAGCTCATCCGTAAAGGTAAGAGCAAAACTGGCCTGACCAAGATGTAAGGTTAAATATCAGGAAAAATAGAAGTACGCTTAAATGTCACTAAAACAAAAGAGAATGTAAGTAATGTAGGAGAAAACAAAGTAGATTACAGGAAGAAACTCCTTGAGTGAGTGACCCAGTGCACAGATGGAAAGTCAAGTCATAGGTAGGAGCAAGAGCTTCTACTTAAGCCGCAGAGAGGTCTGCCACAAGGAGTGGGTGCCAGACATGTATGGGAAGCCCACTAGAGTTCTTTAAGTTGCTTTCATTTTCTCCATGAAGTGAGGAACGAGGCTCTAAGTGGCAGGAACCGAGCGCCGGTGGTCTGGGAGCAGAGAAAACAGGACTGAGGTAGCTCTCTAGGAAGCTGGGGAGTGAATGGCTAAGTTGAGTGAAGCAGTTCCCAGGCATGACTGAGAGCCACTTCAGGCTGGATTTAGCTATGATTAGGGTTTTACCAACCTCAAAGAAGAGAGTGAACAAGGAAGTCCCTGGAATGAAGCAAAACGCACAGAGCAGTCCATGGAGTCTGATCTGCATACGGAAGAAGAATAAAATGAGAGGAATAATGCAGGCTGGAGCTCGGAGAGGAGTCAAAGAGTCATTGGAGTTGGGTTCCCAGAGGGGATGGGATGGTTCTAGGAGATGATGCTGAGAAAGCATGCAATCGAACTGGCAACTCTAAGCTAGAGAAGGAACAGGTGGTACAAAGTCTATTGTGCATCCATGGAGTTAAAGGATGCTCTGGGTGATGTCAAGTGTTAGATCAATCAAAATGCAGAAAATAATGAGAAGTAGTAAAAAAAAATACTTAGGTGTAGGTACTAAAATCATCAATAAAAAAGTACATATGGAGAAGGAAGGTAGATGAGGCAAAAGGAGTAGGGTACCGGAGAGCCCTGTTGGTACAAGAGCACTAGAGAAATGAGCAGAACAGAGGCCTGGAAGGCACCGTGGAGAAGCAAGAGGAAGACTTCCCCTGCCTCCATGCCCAAGACAGGAAAAAGGTAGGAGAGACAAAAGTCCCACACCATTTGAGTGGGATGCAAAAGGATGAAGAAAATGTACAGAAAAGAAGTCAGTATTCTGAGGGGTTTTCAATGGAGTCAAAAAGCAGAGTAGAGAGGTTTGAAAGGCTGAGGCAAGTCAGAGATAGAGTTATAAAATAAACGGGGAGTGACATGAAATAGGCAGGGATGTTGGGTTGCTCAGGGCAACTGAGAGGATCAGGCCTTGCAGTGGAGAGGGCATGATGGGAAATCAGTCTTAATGGATATTTATCTGTAATCATTACCACTTTAGCAACTGCTGGAAGTGTAGGGGAGAGAAAACAAGGACCTTTCAGAGGCACACGCTGAAACACAAATGTTTGGTTTCTGATCTGACATATTTAGAAGTTGCCCTTCTAGATTTCTCTCTGTGATCCACGTCCCCACTTTCTGTCCACTTTCAGTCACATCCTGCTGCTTGGCCCGACTTCTGAGCATGAGTTCATCTCTCTGGTAGTGCCCTGTGCCTCTTTAAATACCCACAAAATAAACAGGCTACAGAAATAAATATCAGGGAGACCGTTCTGTTTGTATTCTGCCAAACCTGACCCAACACTGAAGGTTTTTCATAGCATGAGCAGTAAATAAAGTTATCTGGTCTTTATTTTCAGCAAAAATAAACCAGACACATGGGAAGGAAAACATGAAATGAGGTCTAACAAGAGCTGGAGACTATGGATTAGTTAGCTTTTTATTTTTCTGTATCTGGGAAGCTGGAGAAATGGCTCAGAGGTTAAGAGCATTGACTGTTCTTCCAGAGGTCCTGATTTCAATTCCCAGGGACCACATGGTGGTTCACAACCATCTATAATAAGGCCTGATTCCCTCTTCTGTCATGCAGGCAGAACAGTGTATACATAATAAACAAATATTTTAAAAAAAGAAACAATAGTTATTAATCGTGCTTCAGGCCCTGATAATCAATAAGGTCTCAACGCATACCCGTGGGTTCTCTGAGGACTCTATAAACAACATCCTTTCTCTATCTCCATCCATCGGATGAAATTTCTATAATGGTGATCAAGATAATCATCAGTGTGACTATGGTACAAGGCTAGTTCTGGCACCCTCTCCTCTGCTGCCTGAATACCTAGCTGGGGACATGCCCGTGGACACCTGGGATCCCCAGGGCCAAGTATCTTGCCAACCCTAGAATGATTCTCTTAATGTAGATATCT
>PVIU01001524.1:0-35199 GCA_004026605.1 Ondatra zibethicus | reverse complement strand
ACCAACTTTTGCTTGATGATCTTGTTTGCTTCCAACTTCCAGCAGGATCTGTATATGCTTTCTTTGGGTTCACCTTGCTATTCGGCTTCTCTGGGCTTGTGAGCTATAAGCTTAGTGTCCTTCATTTTATAGCTAGACAGAGACCCACACTCACATCAGAGCAATGGATTGAGCCCCCAAGGTGCAGTTGAAGAGCAGAAGGTGGGAGAAGATAAGAAAGGAAGTTAGGACCGACCGTGAGGGGCTGGTCCACCTACTGAGACAGTGTGCCTGAACTAATGGGAGCGCACCAATCCAGCTGGACTGGGACTGAATGAGCATATGATCAAACCAGACTCTCTGAATGTGGCAGCGAAAGTTGGCGGATGGAGAACCCAACAACAATGACACCAGGACCTATCTCTTCTGCATGTATTAGCGTTCTGGGAACTGAGTCTTTTTGAATGCACTCCTCCCAAGGCCGGGAGGGAGGGGGGTGGGCCTTGGACTTCCAACAGGGCAGGGCACCATGCCCTCTTTCAAGGAAGAAGGGAGAGGGGGGAGGGGTGGGGGGTAGCGGGAGGGGACCGGGAGAAGGGGAAGAAAGGAAAAAATGTTATTTCTTTAATTATGTTTTTGAATGGAAAAAAAATTTTAAAAAAAAATCCTTTCTCTCACCCAGGTTTTGGCCAATACAGAAATAGGAGGAAGGAGTCAGACAATGGAGACCATAATCTCATTTGTGCTCAAAACAGGTTGGAGGAATCTGGCTCTGGTCTTCTGTCATGCAAACAACATTTTCTCTCCAAATTCTACCTTTTGTTTTCACTGTGTACTTCTGAGCCCAGTATTAGGCAGACTGCATTTCCCCCTGACCTAGACAAAGATGGCCTCCCTGTAATCAGGACCTCTTCCCCTGAAAGATCAAAAGATTCAAGATCACTGCAGACAGCGCCTTCCCCAAGAGAAATAGAAGATGCTGGGTTTTACCTATCAACTATAGATGTCACTCGTGGTCCCCTCTAATGGTCCCCTCCAAAGAAAATGAAAGACTGGTAAAAAACAAAAAGGGGGGCCACAATGAGTCCCTCAGCAAACCAAGTTACTTCTACGCAGGACAAAGTATCAGGAGGAGGCCTCGGGCCTTCCTCACACAGCTCTCCCCAGTTTTTAACTGCGGCCACACACCCCTATCAGTTCTTACCAGCTACTTCCTTCCACAGAACGAGTAAAGAAAGTGTCTGTTGGCAGGAATGGTCTTCCCTCACTCTTGAACGAGTTCAACCTAGTCATCCCTCCGTTCTTAGAAATAATATTTTCCTGCCCCTTCCATTGAGATTCAATTCCTCATGAATCTTTCCTTTATAGACCTGTCACGGTTGTGTCTTAAAAGGCAAATATACGCATTTAATTAACGTTTATCTTCTCAGGAGGACACAGCCTGGCACAGAGCTAGATACATTTGGGCAGTTTATAAATATTTGGTGGAGTGAATTATTAATAAACAGATTCATCTGAGATGGAAGTAATGCCCCATAAGTCACACATATACACATAAGCCAGGGATTCACCCAGAATCGTCTAGGTTGCATTTATCTTCAAGGATGCAAAGATCTGCTATTGCTGGTCACGTCTGTATGTACAGATAGGACCAAACAGTTTCTGGCTTTCCTTGTGATATATCTGCGTACCAAAATACCACTGGGGAGCACTTTCAGAATCAACATCTCTGAGAAAAAGAAAAGAACAGGACTAGGCTCAGAACAATTGATAACAGTCCTATCAAAATCCTAAGTGGAAACTTCCAGATTTCTGGAGCTGAGGATGGTCCTTTATAGATCTCTCAAGATACAGTAGGAGTCTGTTTTTATAACCTTGCGCTGACTAACACTGGAGGTAGGCTGTCCTCAGGATGGGGCATGTAACCTTTAGTAAGATGTTTTTCTTTGGCTGAAAACAGTTCTCAAATAAAAATCCACCTGAGGGCTTTCAGCTACCAACAACCCTGTCACCTGGGGAATAAAAGCAGTCCTGAAAGCAAGATGTGGGTGGAACCCACTACAATCTTGACCTGCGTTCTGAACGATACTAAGCCTTGATCTCTACCTCTGCTTAGAAAGTCTTGTTCCTTAGATGCTATATCATTTCATCAGAACAATTCCTCCTGGCATCTGTTATATAACAGGTACTGAGCTTTGTCCTGTATACATCATATACTTATGCATACACAGACACATGTACATACACATATACATATGATACAGATGATTCAGATGTGTGTGTTCTCCATAAGTGTTTTCTGAGATCTCAAATGAGATGCTTATCATAGGAGCCAATCAAGCATTTCTCACGTGATAAGCACTATGGTAAATACTTTTTAAACTCATTTAATCCTTGCATCACTAAAACTGACACACCCTTACCCCCACATGTATCTTTCTCAAATGCAGAAACTTCAGTTCCGTAAAGTTATATTGTTTGTCCAAGGTCTCACAGTTCATAAGCATCAGAACTATGACTCTCAAGTCTATGCCCTTAAATAGGACATAGTCCTTCTCGACTGCCACGATATCTCTCGTGTACTTTATGTCTTCTGAGAATGCATACAACTGCTCAGTAATGGCAAGTCCAAAGTTACACTGGCTGCAAATTAAGATTTAACTTTCAAATGTTACAGTAGTAGTTCACCATTGGCATTGGTTCGGTAGGTATAAATACAGCATCTCTGTAAAGGGCTTAACCTTTCTTTATATGCTTGCTGTCTCATGATTGTGAAATAATGGCTGACATCCTGAGATAATAATTTCCTATTGAAAACAAAAAGAAAGTAAATAGCCAGCATCAGTGATGACTATCCTTCCATTTCCTTAGGGCTCTAGGGAGCCAATGCAACTCATGTGTGCTGGAATTCACCTCTGAACTACATTCCCTGCTCCTTCCTTCCCTCACCATCAGGAAGAAAGGTAAAACTCTCCCATACCGCCTTTTCTTCCTCTATCCCATCAACAAGACTACTCCTATGGACACCTTCCTTAACAGGAAACTATGAAGTCATGTATTCAGCTTTTCCATCTCTATGGGATGGAATGCTTGGAGTCTAAAAATGAACACTCGCCAGGTCACCTGGTCATGTCTGCTGCATTCTCCCGGCTGTTAAGTCTGCTTTGCCATCATTGTCTATGCAGTTGACTGCTGCCCTCCAAAAACAGAAAAGGCCAGGACACTCCTTCTCCTCCATCTTTGTTTCTCCAGAGTGCTAACATGTAAGTATTCAGGAAATATACATTTTATATGATTAAAGTGCCCTTTCCCTGACTCCTTCCATCACTGACCCCTGGAGAAGAGACTAATGCTTTTTAGGTGGTACCTAGGTCATAACCCTACCAGTCATGGGGTGGATGTGAATCTGGCATTTCCCAAATGTGTCCTGTCTTCATAGCATCCTGCAAAAATTCTAAAGCAGAGTTCTGAGGAAGAGTGGAAGGAATCTTAGAGGAGTCTGACATTTTCTTATGTGTTCCCATGGTATTTATTTAACCTTGCTGGTAGAACAGTCTTCTGAGTAAAGAATGAATTCTAGTTTGTCACTAGGGATGGTTTCAGAAAGTTGCTGCACACCTCTTGACTCCTGTAAAGTAGTAACTATCTAACTGTATAGATAGTTTCTAAGAATTAGAAGAAATGTAAATCTCCCCTTTTCATAGATTAAGAAATAGGAAGGAGCTGGGGCATCTGCTGCACCCTACTACAAGGCCTTGAGTTTAAATCCTCGGCACCCATGTGAAATCCAGGCACACTGGCATGAGTCTCCAACCTCAGTGCCAGAACGCAGAGACAGGTGGATCTCCGGAGCTCATTGCCAGCCAATCTGGCCAAATTGGTGAGCTCCAAGTTCAGGGAGAGAGGCTCTGACTTTAAAAATAAAGTGGAAAGTGGAAGAGTAGCTGAAAAAGACACTAGACGTCCACCTCTGGCCTCCACTTATACATACATGCACAAGCACCTGTATGCACACATGCAACAAATAAGCTTATCCACACACAGAGAGAAAGAGAGAGAGGAGGGAAGGGAGAGAGAGGGGGGGGAGAGAGGAGGAAAGGAGGGAGGGAGGGAGGAGGGAGGGAGGGAGGGAGGGAAGGAGGGAGGGAGGGAAAGAGGCTTAAGTAGAGAAATTGAGCGACAGAGGAAAAGAGAACTGATAAAAAAATTTCCAGCTAAAATTAAATGCACTTACACAAACACAGGAAAAACAATGGGAAACAACATCAACACAAACCCTGTCACAACAGCTGGATAGCTCTTTACTGACCTGAAAACAGCTTAAAATACCTCCAGGTCTTGATGCAGTCTTAAACTAAATCCAAGTCAAGGTCTGCACCCATGGTGTCAGATGATATTGCCCTCCATGTGTCCGTTACAGTGGACATCAACAACAGACAGGCCAGCAAGGCTACTGTCAAAGTTTGTCTGCAGGCAATCTTACTGAGACTTTTAATCAGTCTTGAAGGATATCTGGGCGTTTCACAGTTGTGATGTTGCTTGTACCCCTTAGGATGGAATCAGGGGTGTTAAACTCAACCATGACAGTAATCAAAAGGGTATCATTCCCCAGGGGTGGGGGATACAAAAACCAAGAGATCAGAATACTCCTAAATCCAGCAGTGTTTTCAAATACTTTTGTCTTTTGCTCATCAAATCAAGCACTACACTGGACGTAGGGGCACAAGGCTGCATTATCAGAAGCTCGCGAGACTAAGTAGGATTGCTTGAGTTCATAAGGCCAGCCTTGGTAACTCAATAACATCTGATCTCAAAAACAACAGAGTTCTACATACAGCTTCAGTATTTTAATAGTAATCTATGAATAATTATAATTTAGTTAATCTGAAAAATCAGAGTTCACTGCTCATAGGTTAGGGACCATTGTCATGACAGTCAATAAAGTGCAGTAAGCCCTCCAAATCTGCAGGCTCTGCATCCACGGTTTAACCACCCTGATTTATGTAGAAAATATGGTGGGTGCGGTGTCCAAACTGAACATGGGCATTTTTTCTTCTCATCATTCCTGAAGCAACATAGCAGTGATGTATATGGCATTTACATCATGTTAAATTATATTGCTAACCTGAGATTATCTAAAATATAAGGGAAGATTGTATAGTGGTTTGAATTAGAATGGCTCCCATAAGTGCATATATTTGAATGCTTAGTCACCAGGGAGTGGATTTGAAAATATTAAAAGGATTAGGAAGTATGGCCTTGTTGAAGGAGGTGTGTCACTAGAGATATGCTTCAAGTCTTCAAAAGCCCATGCCAAACCCAAAGCACCTCTCTCCTTCTCTCTCATTTCTCTGTAGATGGAGTTTCTGTTCTTCCCAGTCCCACAGCCATTCAGTCCAAGAAAATACACAAAGGCTTATATTCATTATAACCTAGTTGACCTATTAGCTCAGGCTTATTATTAAGTAGCTCTTACAGCTTAAATTAGCCCATAATTCTTATCTGTGTTTATCCATGTGGCTTGGTACCTTATCTCAGTGCAGCATTTTCTTCTTGCTTCTTCAGTGTCTGTGTGGTGGACTACTCTCTGCCAGAATTCTAGTCTGGTTGCCCCACTTATACTTCCTGCCTGGCTACTGGCCAGGCAGTGTTTTATTAAACCAATATGGGTGACAAATCTTTAGTGTACAAAAGCATGATCTCACAGCATTTCTCCTCTCCCTCTTCCTCCCTTTCTCTCTCCCTCCCCTTCTCTCTCTCTCCCCTCTCTCTCCCTCTTCCTTCCCCCATCTGTGTGTGTGTGTGTGTGTGTGTGTGTGTGTGTGTGTGTGTGTGTGTGTGTGTGTGAGCTCATTTCTGGTATGTAGATGTGTTTAGGTCTGAACACTTAGGATAGGATATCCTATCATGGAGCTTATCTTGAAGAAAACTCACTTTTTCTCTCAGAAGTCGCTGATTGCCTTTAGTTTTTCATCGAAGGGTAGGACCTACAGAAATTCCCACATCCACATTGGAATGTCAATGAGTGTTGCCATCTTGTTTGTTTGGACAACCATACTATTGAGATTTTATGGGTGCAGCTTCCCTGTCATATGTAGGCTCTCTGGTCCTCTGCCTCTTACAATCTTTGTATCTCCTCTTTTAAAATTTCCCGAGCTTTAAGAGTAGAGGTTGCATTGCAAATGTATCAGTTGTTGCTGGGTCCCCGTGGTCACTTATTCTCTGCATTGTACTATTTGTGGGTCTCTGTGATAGTCTCCAGTCTGTTGCAAAAAGAAGTTTCTTCCATGAGGGGTATGAGCAACATTTATTTGTGGTTATAAGTATTTAGATTGTCAAAACAACTCTTGAAATTCCATCTTATACCTGTAAGAATGGCCAAGATCAAAAACACTGATGACAACTTATGCTGGAGAGGTTGTGGGGAAAAGGGAACACTTCTGCATTGCTGGTGGGAATGCAAGCTGGTACAACCCCTATAGATGTCAGTGTGGCGATTTCTCAGAAAATTAGGAAACAACCTTCCTCAAGACCCAGTAATACCACTTTTGGGTATATATCCAAAGGATGCTCAATCGTGCCACAAGGACATGTGTTCAACTATGTTCATAGCAGCTTTGTTTGTCATAGCCAGAACCTGGAAACAACCTAAATGTCCCTCGATTGAAGAATGGATTAAAAAAAAAAAGTGGTAACTTTACACAGTGGAGTACTACACAGAAGAAAAAAATAACGACAGCTTGAATTTTGCAGGAAAATGGATGGAATTAGAAAGCATTATTTTGAGTGAGGTAACCCAGACACAGAAAGACAATTATCACATGTACTCACTCATAGGCGGTTTTTAAACATAAAGCAAAGAAAACCATCTTACAAACCACAATCCCAGAGAACCTAGACAACAATATGAACACTAAGAGAGACTTACATAGATCTAATCTACATGGGAAGTAGAAAGTATAAGAAGACAAGATCTCCTAAGTAAATTGGAAGCATAGGGACTTTGGGGGAGGGTTGAAGGAGGGAGGGGAGAGGCAGGGAGGGGAGCAGAGAAAAATGTAGAGCTCAATAAATATCATGGAAAAAAGAAAAAAAAGAAAAAAGAAAAAAGTATTTAGATTGTAGTAAAATAATATATCAGTTTAGAAATTTTGTAGCAGTAGATTCTCCTCTAGGGTCTATGACCTTTCAGCCATGGGTAATATAGCATGAATTCTAATTGGTTTTAATAAAAACTTAGAGTCAGATATAGGGATTAATGCTATAGATCAGAGAAGCAGAGCAGCCAGACACTAGAGAGTTCCTTTACCTCTACCAATGCTCAGGCCAAGGGGGCAACCCTGTCCCCAGACTGCCTCCTCAGACTTTGTCCTCTGACTGCAGGGAAATCCTCAGACTGCAGCTGTCTCCAGCAAACCTCAGACTACAATGAGTTCCTATCTCCTCCTACTTTATATTCCTCTCTCCACCCAGCCAGATCACTCCTGTCTCCACCTCCCAAGTGCTGGGATTAAAAACAAGCATCACCATTGCCCAACTCCCAAATCCTGGGATTAAAGCCTCCAGTAGCTTAGCTCTGCACTCTGATCTTCAGGCAAGCTTTATTTGTTAAAACATAAACAAAATATCACTACAGGCAGTTAGCTAATTTTACAGTACCAGCAATGAATTATCTCCTATTAAGTGAGTCTCAGGTCCAACTAGAAAGCAGTTGGTTGCCCCAAGGTAAGAGTGCCACTGTTGTTCTGTTAGCGATATCTTGCTGTCAGTCTTGTAGTCTGTAGTCTTTGCTGCTGGATGGAACTGTTAATTGATTTTTCTCTTCTGGCAGCATGCATAACACCTTCCAATACTGCAAAGAGCTAGTCCTTAAGGAGGAGGCTTCTTCCAAGGTCAGGTCTGTAATTTCTGTTGTTTGTTTTATTTTGTTTCTAGAAGACAGAATCATGGAGACTATGTGAGTTTAATGCTAATAAAATGAACAAACAGGCTTTTTTTTTCTTCAATTTCAGCCATATACTGTGTTCAGCATTAGCAGAGTGCAAAGATGAAGAAAACATGTCTAAAAATGAAACATGACATAATCATATATATATATTACTTATTCTGAAGTAATTTCATATCAATACTTACCATGACATATTTTAAATATTTTTACAAACAATATATTTTTATCATATTCTTTCCCCTCCCCTAACCCTTCCCAGGTCCTCCCCACCTCCCTTTCCACCCAAATTCATATGCTCTCCCTATCTCTTCAGGGACCTGTCCTGAAGTATGGTTAATACACCCAGTGACACACCTTTGGACAAAGCTGGTTTTCCCTTCCCAGCAGGTATTGATTGCAAACAGCTTCTTGGCTGGGATGGGACTTTGTGTTCACTTGCCCATCTCAGTTCTAGGATTGGTCTGATTTGTATCTGATGGTCTTTTAAAGTTATTCATTAAGTAGTGAAAACCTGTTGGCTCTCACATTCTAAAAGTCCTCGTAAGACCATAGATTCTTTGGGAGTAGAGATTCTTAACATTCAGGTATCAAAGACACCTCAAGTGATAACTTCAGGCAGTCTTTCCCAGGTTAGACTTATTTCCAGTAAATTCAAACAGAACCGGTCACTTCTGACTAGCATAGACCATAAAATAACAGAATTGTTCCAATATCTTCAATGTAGTGGTTCTCAACTTTGTTGAAGAGTTAGCTAAGAAGTTTTGGAAAACACTGTTGGCCAGGTCCCACCCTGGAGATTGACATGATTCGCCTTGAGCACAGCCTGGGCACTGGAGGTGGCTCTAAGTGCACCCAGTGTCAAGAACCAGTCTCAGGAAAGCACCATCCATATCCAAAACAGAGAGCTCTCCATAAACAAAATACACAACTGGTTCCTTTGTCTTTAGCTGCTCAAACACACTGATAATTAGCTGGACTTAAAATTAGGAAGTAGGAGGTAGTGAACTCCAAGAGATCAAACAGATAAACATGGGGCAAGCGTAGGCGTCATGAGTCGAAACCACTAGTGCCAACACAGCAGCTCAGAGGCGCACACTGCTCTAACAGGAAGTAATGCTGGCTTCTAGGAATGGGAGACTAAATTTCAGGAGAGGCAATGTTTACATCCAGGAAGCACAGAAATTCTTAAAGGGCAAGAGATCTTCTCAACTGTTCATTCCCTTACTAAAGTGAGGTCTCACGTGAAAGAGAAAACCCATTCCTGCAGTGAGATCCAAGAACGGGAAGGAAAGCAATGAAGAGACAGAAATGACCAGGGTGTGTGTTTGCGCTTTGCCTCTGGAACAGAAAAGCTTTTGAATGTCTCCTCTTTCCCAATATGTCCCAACACCAAATAAAAGAAAAACCAAAGTGAACTTTTGAGAAGTACGGACCATGAAGCCAAACATCCCCTTGGCCTGGTGCCAGCCCTGCACTTTTCATGTAGTCACAGAGGGTTAGTGTAAAGACCACTTTATAGCTAACAGTCCCAAAGTCAACAATTTTACCGTCACCTGGGAGCTGTGATTTCTAGCTCAGCACTAACTTAATTCAAAATAAATGACGACTTCCGTGTCTCTGTGCCATGCATGGTGGGAAATACCTTGAAAGGAAAGGTGGGTGCTTAACGAAGCGGTGAAACATACACCAAGGTGACACCTGCTTTATACAGAAATTCTGGGTTTTAAACGAAACCGTCAGTAAGTTACAGATCCACGGGCTGAGGTTTCGCTCTGTAAACAACTCCATCTTGGAAAGGCCTCTAAGAATTTTAATTTGAAAATACATTTAACGATCTGTATAGGGGCAAAAGAAAAATGAGGAAATCCACCTCAACCAATAATTAATTCATGTGTTCAACACGGGGAAACTACGTAGCTATCATGATTAGGTTCTGTGTTCCCTGCATGGAAACCATGTGATCAGCAGCATAAAGAACCACCTCTCATAAGCTCCCTAAGTTAGCTTAAGCAAATGGGGGGAGAGCAGGGAATACCCCATGTGTGAGCTTGCACAGCCCTCCTCCAGACACTCTTCCTTCCTTCTTACACCACCCATGAGATCACAGTCTCAACCAAATGTAGCAAAGATGAGATTCATCACTCTCTTTCCCTGTACTGATTCTTTATCGCATGTGACAAAGGTGTACCCATCCGCTCCCACTAGAGCAAACTGATCTTTGAATTTCTATACACATTTTAAAACGGGAAGAAAACCAAAGAATCCATCATTTGGCTTGACTTGACCCTTATAGGAAGGCTGCTGAGAGCCTTCAGCTCCCCAAAATGCCAGGTTCTCTGTTTATCCAGTGAGCACATCGCTCGTTCCTGCTTCGGCCAAGCGCAAATCATGGCAGTGCAACTTTTCATTCCTTTGCTCATTTGCTTTGCCACTAACTTCTATTATTTCTTCCTACAAGATCAGTGAAATCGCTGGGCAGTGGTGGCGCACGCCTTTAATCCCAGCACTCAGGAGGCAGAGGCAGGTGGATCTCTGTGAGTTAGAGACCAGCCTGGTCTACAAGAGCTAGTTCCAGGACTGTCTCCAAAGCTGCAGAGAAACTCTGTCTTGAAAAACCCAAAAAAAATCAGTGAAATCAATTCAATGCTTCTCCATCTGATTCTACTCCTCTATTGAGAAGCTGGGTGAACTGACAAATAAGCAATGGGGACCCTACAAACCAATAAGATTTATCTACTATGTTTTATTGAAAACATATAATGTATTCTGATTATAGCTTCTTCTCCCCCAACTACTCCCAGATCCTCCCAATCTCCCCACAGGGTCTCAAAATTAGCCCTGGCTGACCTAGAACTTGCTATATAGACCAGGCTGGCTTTGAACTCACAGATCCGCCTACCTCTGCCTCTCAAGTGCTGGGACTAAAGGCGTGCGCCACTATGCCCAAAATATTTGTTCAATATTTTTCTATGTTTGATAATGAATAACTAATAACTATGGTTTTTACAACAAGAAAATATCTCAGAAATAAACTGAATCGTGTAAAGATGTAGACAATGAAACTGACTGCTGGCTCTCAATGACTTCCATTTCAAAATATCCCATCACTGTAAATGCCAACGCCCCACAATTCTTGCAGCTGAAGGCACAAACAGCTACAACAAGCAGCTTGCATGGACATGTTGCAAAGGCAGTGGCAGAGGTACAGACGAAAGGTCTTTAATTTCAAATCTAGCATGCTGCCTATTTTAGCAAGAGGGAAATCAATTTACATTTAGCCAGTCCTAGAGGGCATCATATAGAGAGCTGCGTTAACTGGCACTGTATTTCCAGAATTTTCCCATTTATATATTAGCATCCAGGTAACTTCCTGGACAGTAATTCCCTACATTAAGTTCTGTCCTTCATCCAAGGTCTGTTCATCTAACATGAGGACTGTTACCGATTCTTTTCCTCACTCACTTCTATTGATGGCATGGAATTCCTCCCTCCATTTTTTTCTCCCTTCAAATAAATTACAATTAATCTGGCTTATGTCCTCAGTCACTAAGATGTTTCTTTGTGCCTCATACACTCTGTAGAAGATGTAATGGGGGAAACACAGGCCGCCTGAACTAACACAGCTTCTGTATCTAGGTGGTGTCTATCGGGTATATTGTCTGGGCTTCCAGAGATACAAGGAGAAATTGCCAAACCCTGGAAAATTATTGGGTTCATTATACACCCTCCTTGGTATAGTTGGAGGTGCTCATCATGGAGATGACTTTTTTAAGAAGTTGGTACAATAGATAATAATTTCACCCATTATATTCATCTCTTGGGAAGAGAAGGCGCTACTCCTCTTAAAACTGAGGTATGTCAGTTAAGGGCCTCTTTGTGGTGAGCCTAGTCAGAAATAGGTCACTTACCATGAAAGCCTGAGGAAGGGTGTGCTGCTTGAATGCCCAGGAGCACACACACTGGCCAGAACAACAGCGAGAGAACTGAGCCCTAATTTGTGACAGCTGACTGATCACCTCTAGGCAGCCACTTAGTCTCATGGAGGCCACTGCCTTATTTGTAACATGAGAAATAAAATCTCAGTTAAAGTGCCCAGTCTGTGCTGTGAGACATTTAAAAAAAGAAAGAAAGAAAAGAGAAAGAAATGTACCATAAGCCAGATATTGTGTTGTGTCTTCCATAACACAACACGTCTGAGATGGGGCAGGACAGGTAAAGTGGAGGAGTTCTCCTGCGGTGTGAGGGAAACAGCACGCTTCTATTACAAACGTCAGAGTTGGTGGCTTCGCTGAGAAGAGCATGTGCACACATGTCTACAATATTTTTTTATAAAAGAAAGCAGGAACACTAACCCCCTTGTTTGTTGGTTTAAAAAGCTCTGAGCAATTCACTCTCTTTGCCCTTTCTTGAAGAAGTTCTGAAACTGGCTAAATGAAGATCAGGGAAGACCTGACTTTCAGTCTTTTCTTCCCAATTCCTACTTTCCTCAGGCACTAACCTTGAGCCCAGTCCACTCCCACCACAGAGACACCCTTACCCTGAAACTTCCTTCCCTCCTATCTTGCCTGCCTCCTATAAGTAAGAAAAGGACACAATTGGGCAATATGGCTTCCTCAGGCAAAGTTTGCCCACACCTAAAATGAACTCTGTAGCCTTATTGCTGTGGCACACATACACACATACACGCGCGCGCACACACACACACACACACACACACACACACATACACACAAGAGTTTGTTTAATCTTGCTCTACTCTTGTTTATCGGAAATTCTGGATATCAAGGTGAGGGCCTGGGAGAGTAAACAAAGGGCCATACATATTATGTACCACAGAGAAACAGACAACCATTGTGCCCACCCCACCCCTTCTCCTGGGCCCTGCCTAGGTCCTATGCTCAGGACCTAGAGCAAGAGCTGGCCCTTAGGACTCTACAGCTGTCGTTGGGCCTTTTTAAGTAAGCCAAAGAGAAAGGCAAAGCTCTACAAAACTCAAGAAATATCCCTGTACTGGTGTGCGTGTGTGTGTGAGAGAGAGAGTGTGTGCCCGTCCACCTGACCCTTCTTTGTCCCTGTTACACTCCCCTGTCACTTGCACCCAGTCAGCAATTACGCCATCATGCACTTTTTAAGGAAAAGTGATTTATGAAGCCATTATGAGATCAGGCTTTGGGCTCCAACTGCCTGGGTCAGCCCTCTACCAGTTTTGTTACTTTAATAATATGCCCCTACAACTCAGTTTTCTCCACTAAAAAACTGGCAAATCAATCATGTTTCTCCACTCAGAATGGGGGTGAGTACAGAGTAAGTAAGCCTAGATGAATTGGTGAGCTTCAGCTTCAGTGAGAAACTTACGTGAAAGAGTAAGAAAGGTACCCAACAACAACCTGTCTCTTTGTGCATGCCCATATGCACAGAGAGAGAGAGAGAGAGAGAGAGAGAGAGAGAGAGAGAGAGAGAGAGAGGTGCACATGCACATGTGTGCATGTACACACACAGGTGCACACACAGGTGTACACACACATGCGTGCACGCACACATACATATAGGCTCACACACACAGGTGTACACACACGTGCGTGCGTGCACACACACATACACACACAGAGGTATACATGCACATGCATGCATGTATACACATAGGTGTACACACAATGCACACATGCACATACACACACACACACACACAGGTTTCCTCTTGCTCACCTATACTTTTCTCTGAAACTCTTCAAGATTTAAGGTGACAGCTTTTATTAGGAGGCAAGCTTGTGCTTCCTGGGTCTCTGCTTCTAAAACTCATCAAAATCAACAGCAAATCCAGTTTGTCCATCATGAACAAGCAGGGCCCAGGAGACCCTTCTACATCCTGGTGTTCAAAGCTGAGCCATGATCATCCTGGAATTTGAACAGCTCGTGTTTCTCTACAGTGGTGGTTCTCAAACCTAAATGAAAACCGAGCTCCCCTGGATAGCTGGATAGAACACAGGTGGCTGGGCTCATCTACAGCACTGCCGATTCCTGGGGTTTGTGAACTAAGAATTCGAATTTCTAACCATTTTTCAAGGATGGATGGTGAATGCTACTGGAAGCCATTATGAGATTCCCTTCTCCCCTGCATGAGAGGCCAGAAGACTCCAGAAGAACAAAGTAAGAATACCCAAATTCTCCAGGGACTAAGGATTGCTCCCTGGAGTTCTGAGGGTTTATCTACTTAGAGGGATGAGCCACACTGGGGCAGCCATTGACCCTGCTCCTCGAAAGAGTCTGAACCAGAGCTACAGACCTGGGAATGGTTGACCATAAAGAACACATTGCCATGTATAGGAGCACACAATTCACTGGTCTTTAAGAAAGCCAAGCCCAGCCATCTGTGCTATGAAAAGGCCTGGGAACAACCTCAGGAAACGGACTTCCCCCTGGGAATGCTGGGCTCTTACAGATAATTCAGGGGTTCTAGTTTATAGAAGCCATGGCTAAGCATGAGAATGAACCATCAGTCAGTCAAGCATAGATATGACCATGAGATGAAGAAATGGATCAATGGAAATAAAAAGTGGAAGATTAGAAGGAAATAGCTTTAAACTGCAATGGACCTGATTGGAGAGCTAACACAGTTCAGGAGAATGAGAATGGTTTTTGGAATAACATAAATCTGAAATCAAGGATCTGGAAAATGACAAGAGCACACTTGGTACACAGTGATAGTTGATGGCTTAATCAATATTTAAAAACATTTTCACATCTTATGAATTCAGTTGCCCTAGGAAAACTCATTTCTTTTTGGAAAGTGGTTTTACCATCTGAAAAAGAGGGTCTTGTATGAGCTTTTTTATTTTTATATTTACTCTAAGCTATGTATGGACTGTAGCAAGCTTTCTTTTGGGCCATGAACCAGCTCTCAAAGCATGACATGGAGATTTATTATTAGTTATGAATTCTCAGCCCTATCTTATGCTTGTCCTACTAGCTTTTATAACTTAATTGTTCTGTTTCTCTTCATCTATGTTTTGCCTTGAGGCCTTTTACCTTTCCTTCTCTCTGTATATCTTACTTTCCTGCTTTCTTCAGTGTTTGACTGCCTGATGGCTGTTACATGATATTTTGTTTGTGTTCTGAGAAATAAAGCCACTGGTTAACCATAGAGGCCAGGCAGTGGTGGCAAACACCTTTAATCCTAGCACTGAGGAGGCAGAAGCAGGAAGATCAGGAGTTCAAGGCCGCACTGGGCTACTGAGATTTAACCAGTCTAAAAGAGAAACAGAGCTCACATCTTTAATCCCAGCACTGGGGAGATGGAGACAGGAAATGATATGGCTGGGCTGAGAGAGGAAAATAAGGCAGGAGGAGACAGGACTTCAAGACCCTTTTGATCTGAGGATTTCGTAGAGGTGAAAACTTTCGTAGAGGTGACTATCTGCTTTACTTGTCTGATCTTTCAGTTTTCACCCCCTTATATCTGACTCTAGGTTTTCATTATTAAAACCAATTAAGTTCATGCTAGAGGAGGCAGCCTGGCTTCTAGACCACATGTGTCCCTGTCTTTCTCTCTTGTTCTCTTTGTTCTTCTCTTGAGCCTAGATTTCTCCTCCTACTTACTCTATCTTCCCACCAGCCCTGCCTATCCCTCTCCTGCCTCGCTATTTGTCAGTCAGCTTTTTATTAGGCCAACTAGGTCCCTCAGGCAGGCAAGGTGAAACAAATGCAACACATTGTTACATAATTAAAGATAAATAAATTAAACAAATTCAACATAAACAAAAGTAACACACCTTCACATAATACCTACCTTGAAAACTAATTTGTGAAGACTAAATGAGCCAAGGTTTGTGTAGCCATTAAGGTGGTTATGATAAATACCACCGGTGTTCACTTTTTAAACAACTTCTTTCTACTCACTCTAAGCAGGTCATCCCTTGAGGATGTTAGATTATCTAAACAAAGTGAAGCCTTTTCTTCTGCCCATTTGAGATCGTCACTAATAGACCCTGAATTGCACAAGTAGCCAAGATCCTTCAACTGGCTGTTGAGCTGCAACTCCCTCTCCCAGCAGTTTGATGTGCACTTACATATCATTGCCTTTTTCCCCTTGGCTTATCCCTCCTGTAACTCTCACACCTTGTCCTCCTTTTCTTCCTAGCAAATTGGTCTACATTTTCTCTTTCCAAATGCTTTCTTTAGACAGAATAAAGGAAAGGACCAAAATAATTCATGCTGGATTGAGAGGCTCAGCTTTGGAGAAAGGCTGGCACCGGAAGCCTCTAGGACACTTTGGGTATCCTATCTGGGAGCAAGTTGGTGACTTGAAGGGACAAGATGTTTTGACCTCAGCACTTGTTTTTTTGAGAAGCTGCGTGTGTTTCCCTGAAGTTTGGCAATAGTGTCAAATAGGCCGTTGGTGGGGGTGCACACTTTTAATCCCAGCACTCAGGAGACAGGCAGGCGGATCTCTGTGAGTCTACAGAGGTAGTTCCAGGACAGCCAGAGTTACACCAAGAAACCTTGTCTCAAAATAACAAAAAAAAATTAGAAAATAGATCATCAAATACATTATCCCACTGCCTTGTGGGACCAGTTTCTGCCCCCTACCCACTCCCACACCAGGCCTCTCATCAAAGCAGCACTCAGAACTCTGAGAATGAAAATCCCCTTCTGCACAGCTGCTGCTAATGAGTAACAGAATATAATTAAGGCTCTTCATTTAACAATGAGTCAACCAAAGGACTAAGGAAAGATGACATTAACAACAGCATTTACATCTCTGTGTTAAAATATTATTTTAAAACTCTGTGTTATGTTGCCAAATACAGTTCTGGGTGGAATTAAATACCATATTTCAAGTAACTCTGTATCACATGTTCTGTTAAACTTTGAGCTCTTGAAATATCTGAGTTTGCACTGGATTGAAAGGGAGTAAATCCGGCCATCCCCCAAGTCTGTCCTCAGTTGCGTCATGAAAGATGGAGTCTGGAAGGGGTTAGATGACCCAAGAGCCTTCACAAGATGCATTCCATGAGGGTAGCACATGAATCCCCAAGAACTGAGTAAGAGGACTTGCCTACTGGACAAGAACATTGCTAACGGCAGCACTAGTTGGTAAGCTGCCTCTAACCTGCTCTCCCCGACAGCTCATATCTTTCTCTCCTAACTATGCTATATTGCAGACTGACTTCTCTGGAGCTGAGGAAAAATGAAGGGAGCCTTATGACATATACAGCTGAATCATTCTTCTCAACAGATATCCAGAAAGATCATTGTTTAGAGAGTTTAGGCAAAGACAAATGATGACCAAACTCAATAAGGAATGATGCAGAACAGGCTGTCCCAGACAGAAGTGCTCCATGGATTTTAGAGCTGTTCACGTTTTTTTCTTTCCTTTTAATTTATGACTTTAGCAAAGCAACTGATAGGTGTAATTTAAAATCTAACCTTTTTTCTAGTAAGACTTTGAACATATAGACATAACTGTCTCATTTTAAATAAATGATTCCCATGTGAACTGTGCCTGGAGCACAGGAGTGTCTTCTTCCAAATCCTGAATGTGGCTTCCTTTGACTCTTAGAGGAATAAAGCTTGCTTCTTGAACATTTCTCTCTCCTGCTTAACCGAGATTTCCAGTACATGTAACACTGATGTAGTACACTCAACACCCCTATGAACTGTTTTGTTTTCTTGTAATTATTTCTGCATAGCTACATGATAGATTCAAATCAGACTACAGGTTTTTCCAGCACTGAGGTTTGAACCCAGGACCTTGTGTATGCTGAGCACATGCTCTGCCATTGAGCTATCCTGTTGGAAGGCTTTGTTGGCTGGTCGAGGTTGCAGTCTGTCATGACTGGCAGCTTTTTTCAAAAGCTTGGCAACATGGAAAGCTTCCTACCTCTACCTGGAGGGTGACCTTATCTGAAAGCCATCTCTAAGTCAGAAGCCTGATTTATCTTTAGATTGATCCTTGGCACGGATTACTGTGACAAAATTGTGCTAAGAGCTTTGCTATAGGACCCTACTGCCACATACTAAGCTTGTGACAGGAACGTGACACTATCCCCAGACTCCCCAATTCTATCTATATATTCCTTATACTCTGGAATAAAGTTGTGATGATTCCCCAGAGTCTGTCTCCCAGAGGGCTGTATACCTTGTACCCACGCCCATCCTAACCCTGTTTCCCACTTCTGCTCCCTCACCCTCATGGACCAATACAGCCAACAGATCCCTGGGAAGAAGCAGAGCTGACACTCTCTTAAAGTAAGTCAGATAACCTTTAACACAAATATTGGTGATGAAATCACCAAACTGCAAATTAAGTTTGCTACCCAGGTCCCGTTCCTGGAGTCAAGTATCTGCTAAATGTTTTTATAGTAATATTTATGACTTTGAGATCCCAGCATGGTGCTATATACCTGTAATTCCAGCACTTTGGAGGTAGTGGCAGGGGGAACGACCTCAACTTTACAGTAAATTTGAGACCACCCTTCAGTACCCAAGCCCTTGTCTCAAATAACAAAAATCAAAATGACTCTGAGGGACTGTGTAGCACTTAGAGTATGAATTCAGTTGTGTGTGACAGAGGCTCAAAATAACACTGGTTTGTCCTTTACATTGCTGGCATCACCCATCCCCAATAGGCCTGTTAAAGAAACAAAGTAATACTGAAACGCAGAAAAAAAGAGGTTTATTCAGTACATTCACACAGAAAGAGGAACAAAGGGGTCCAATGCCCCCCAAGTACATCTTTTGGAGTTCTGACATGAAGTGTAGGTTTAAATAGGAGGTGGGGGATAAGTGTAACTAAAGTCAATGTTGTCGCTCTTACCACAGTTTGCTGGGCTCCAGTCTCTCCTGCAAGTTTGTTTGACAAGTTGTCAGCTCTGTACGAAGTCTCTTTCCAAGAGAAAAGCTCCTCTCTCCCCACACTGGATTCCAACTTTAGCCTTTTCCTTCTTCTACCATGAGATTCCTGTGGAAATTTGAATTCTTGGGGTCTATTGACTAGGTAGTCTGATAGCCAAAACGAAGGGCACCAGAGTCTCTTTGGTATCTCTTCATAATTGTTGGAACTGTTATAGTACAGTTTAAACAGTACAGAAATAAATTGTTAGAAATGTATTTTTAATAAAATATTAAACAAGATAAAAAAATCTCTGTCACGTGAAGTAGCTCTCAGCCACATGGCCAAGGAAGTCTGCATGTCAGTTGGCCAAAAAGATCAAAACAAAGGGATAGTATGCCCGCCCTTTTGTGTCTCCCTTGGAGACATGTCCTCTTTGTTTGTGTCCCATCCACCAGCACTTAGTGACAAGGCCACGCCTGAATACAGGTGGGTCTGGAAAGTGTGTTCCTTATTCTTGCATAGCTTACATGAGAATGTGTTTTCAGGCTACCATTAAATCAAGGTCAGTCCCCATATGACTGTTATGGAGCCGAAATATCTGAGGCACTGGACCAGATTCTTCCCATGAGCTCATGTTTTCAGAGAGCATCCTGCCACACCAACTCCAGTGTCGTCTGTGTGACATGACATACATCATTATGCCGGATGGGAGCTACATGTCCTATGGGACTAGGCTTCCTGGAGGTCAATGGCAGATGGCCCAGTATTGGCCACCATTGAGGCATAGACCAGTTTCTCAGTTAGCTGGCTATGTGGGATATGGGCTTTGCACAATCTCTTTTATAATAATGATATTCTTGACAAGGATTATCTCTTCAGGTACAGCTCTGGGATAGGGAAGCACAGTATGGGAATGTATAAGACTACAGCAGAATTCTTGCCATACACGGGGGTGTATGATGAACAATGGAATAGATGGGTTAATGTTAATGAACAAAGAGTGTTATATTATACTTTGAATTTTATGGATAGGCTTGCTAGATCCTGACCCCCATGGTGTCTGCTGCATAAGAAGGAACAAAGAAGTATATTTCGGCAGGTGCAGAGAGCTGTCAGGCATATTTGGTCACTACATGAGATAAAGAAAGGGTTAGAAAGAGGAGCTTGGGGAGGGCCATGATAGCGATAATGAAACAGAAACTTTCTATTCCTAGATAAGATGAAGCCACTTGTCTGAGATTTACGTTCCCAAGGACAAGAGTTCCTCTTCAAAGGATGTTTTATGTCTAACACCTGTTCCTGACAATATGCTTTTCTTAGAAATCTCTTATGTAACCAAAAGAAGCTTTCATACTGTGCCAACTGATGATACATGACTTTCTGATTTGTTCCTTGTTTGAATACTATACAATGAAAACATGAACTCAGTAAAATCACAGCAGATTCAAACCACTCTCTTGTGTGTTCTGTCTGTCTGTCATCGCCAACCTCGTGCCTTCCTGAGTACCAAGACCCTGCTTCTCCCACGGTCTAAGTGGCTTCACTGAGCCAGTCCATGGCAGCATCCCCTTTAATTTTTCAGCTTCAGGAAATAGCAGGAAGATAAGGATGTTCTAGACTTCAAATCTAGGTTTCTCCATCCAAATAAAAGTCAGGAACATTTAAAAGAACCATGCAAAAGATTCTAGGCTGAGAAGTACCACAGAAAGGCATAGGCAGTAAAATCTTTTCCAAATACCTGGGCACAACACCCTGACAGTCTGATGAGAGATACATGTTGGTAGAAGGAGACACTGATCACACTGTGAATTTCAAAGTCATTGTCTGCTGGGTAACGCTTGTGAATAAAAGGCAGTGTGACCCTATGGTGGAAAACATGCTACCTCTGCCATTCCGTATGTGAGCTCACTGGCTGCCACTTCTACTTGACTCATGGCTAAGAACTCAGACCAAGAAAACATGTTTTGATTTTCACACTGAACTTAGGGAAATGTATTAAAAGAGGAAGTGTTAGGTAGGTATATCTTGGCTACTGAATTTTTGCAATAAGTAACTCCCTGATGTTTCCAAATAAATAAATATTCCTCTAGGAAAGAAATAATTCAAAAGTTTAAATATAAAACTTAGGGCTGTTGCAACGATGAAAAGGAAAAAGATGTGTGAGCGTATGTGATGGTGGTCACGCCAAGTTCTTCCAGTGACCAGAATTTAATATATTTATAGCAAAGCAAAGAATGCTTTCCAGGTGCCAGATTGCTTTTCACTTAAACAGATCTCCAGGAACATGAGGCTTTGATCTGCAGGAAGGAGGACAGAATGTGAACCTAGCATTTTTTAACTCCTAAGCATACCCCCACTTTACAAAGCCAGCCAAATAGTCTTCCTCCTTAGAAAATAGTAACAATGGCAAGATGGTTCAGAGGTTAAGAACACTGGCTGCTCTTCCAGAGGTCCTGAGTTCAATTCCCAGCAACCATACTGTTGCTCACAACTATCTGTAATGAGATCTGGTGCCCTTTTCTGTCCTGCAGTATACATGCAGACAGAATACTGTATATGTAATTAATAAATAAATTTTTAAGAAAGAAAAAGAAAATACGAACAGTGCCTGTGACCATAGAACTTAATTTGTAAAATAGGTATAATTATATGCAAATGGTTTTCCTGGGGATTAAATGAGCTTGTGAAGTTCTAAACACAGATCAGACATGAGAGAGACTCTTAACAAATGATAGTTATTAATAGTAGGACAGAGTTTATGTATGAGGAATAGCATATAGCACATGGCAATGTGTTCTATAATTGTGCTTCTAGTTAGATACACAGCTTGTGGTGGTTTGAATAAAAATGGCTCCCACGGGACCATAGGAGGTGGCACTGTTAGGAGATGTGGCCTTGTTGGAGGAATTGTGTCACTGGAGAGTGGGCTTTGAGGTTTCAGAAACTTAAGCCAAGCCTAGTGGCTCATTTTTTCTCTTCCTGCTGCCTGTGGATCCAGATGTAGAACTCTCAGATACCTCTCCAGCACCATGTCTGCCTGCATGGCACCATGCTTCCCACCATGATGATATGAACTAAACCTCTAAACTGTAAGCCAGCTGCAATTAAATGTTTTCCTTTATAAGAGGTACTGTGGTCAAGGTGTCTCTTCACAGCAACAGAGCCCTAACTAAGACACAGCCTAACAGAGTAAACATCTGAAGTTCTCTCTGGCTGTGAGTAAACACTAATTTTGAATGAAAAATCTCTACTAAAGCCATTGTACCTCAAAGGGGCTCCAATATGTTTTCAAGATTATATATTCTATTGCCTTAAGGCACACACTAATCAAAGTTGGGTTTTATTTATCTTAAAATACCTTGTATTTTAAATCTACCAATAAACCATATCCACTAGGTTACCCCATATTTTACTGCACAATTCAATAATCTTTACACGTTAATCAACCACCTTGAGTTTGCCCCTCTGTATTTATTGCCCCTGTACTTTATTACTTTCATTGTAAACCTTGTGTTTCAACTCAATCACAAAAATGTGCTTCTAGGTGGCACCTAAGATATAAAGTTTTAACCTGGCAATGAGATAATTTTAATTATAAAAAAAAAACAAAACCATGAAATGGAATCCCAGTGACAGTTAATTCTGTAATTATCCAGCCAGTTTGTAAATCCCTTCTGTCTCCCTTCTCATTCAATTTGCAGACCTGGAGTCCATCTCATTAAAGCAACAGCTCAGATATGCACACTAATGTCTTACACCAAACACACATTTCTCTTTCCACCTCTCCCAATGTCTGAGCCTGTCTTGCATAACAGCAACATCAAATTAAACAGGAAGGAGAAAGCAAATAACGCAATCAGGTAGCCAAAGCAAAAACAAGCAACTACGGCTGGAGCTTCAAGCCAACAGTTTCAAAGTGTCAAATGGAGGTTACACGAAGGGGAACGCTGTGTATATGCAACTCAATAGCTATTGCATTTCCCCACTTGCTAGAAGTATTTCCAGCACCAGCTGCAGGCATAGCCTATATAAATCTTAGCAATGGCTTAACAAACAAATCAATAAATTACTGTAATCACATACTGCAATGCCTCTTGCATGGTGCCGTGATCCTACTCACTATATTTAGAGAGTAATTGTACTGGGCACGGGCCTATGCTCTCAGAAGTCTGAGACATGAAGATAACAAGTTCGAGGCCTACCTGGGCTACTGCATGAGTTCAACTGAGGCTTAGGCAACTTAGAGAGACTTTGTCTCAAACAAAAACTCAAAACACAGCTGGGGCTGCAGATCAGTAGCATAGCGCTCACCTGGCAGCCAAGAAGCCCTGGGTTCAAATTCCACTATCAAAGGGAAAGCCTTTGTTTTGATAATTAAATGTCACAAGCATGCTTTGTTCAGCTCCAGACCATTCAGAGTAGATACCATGTGCATCCTGTAGCAACTTCTGCATGCCATCTGAGAGTCTTGTCAGGTTTTGACAAGAGGTGGGAATGCCCAGAGAAGCTGTTCTGGCCAACGCACTAAGGAGTTCCTTCACATCCATAACTCCGTGGACTGACTCTTGTGGTTCACAGCTGTGAGCCTTCACGCCCCTCTCATCTGACACCAGAGCAAAGGGCTAAGGCCAGTCTTGGCAATGACTCCAACAACAGGAAGGAATTAAATCAGGATGCTTGAGGAAGTCCAGGCCTGTGACATTTCTTGGAGCTGTGGGGATATCATAGAGGAAATAAACTCAGTAAGGGAATAAGGAATTGTCCCCAATCAGTCATTTAAAAACTACATCTGTGTTTGGAAAGAGAAGTGAATCTAGCATCTTCCTCAAAGAACTGACTTGCAGATGGTGGGAGTTTAAATGTCATTCCTGAGGATGGCCCGCCCCTGCAGCACAGCTGGAGTTGACGCTTAGCCTCCATATGGGACATACAGAAACCAAAGCCGCCATGGCATCTACTCGTCCATTTAATTATCAGGCATTTTTGCTTTTAATAATCTTTCCTTCTCACCATCTGGAACTGGCATCTGAGAGATGTTAGAGACTGTAATATCCTCCTCCTCTCTGTTGGTAAAATTGGATGAATTCCTTCAGGACTGGAACTTTTAATTATACACTCAAACATCTCAGAATTTTTAATGAGCAAGGCAATTGTATTCAAAATCGGAGTGGTCCAGCCAGGTTTGGCTTCTCTGAATACTTGAAGAACATCACAGATACGCCCTTTCCTCAACAACCAGATGGATGCTTATTCTTTCCAGGACATCCACTTCTGTCAATTCATCAGAAAGTGCTATTTGGGCAAGTATCTTGTGCCAGCTTCTTGGGTGTAAGCTGAGAGATGTAATTCACACAAGACCGAAACTGGAGCTTAATGGATGGGTGTGTGTTATAGATACATAATACCTGTCGTAGCCACGGGGACAGGCAGAGAAATTATGTGGCAGAGGACAAAGGAGTTGCTGGATTGTAGGAGAGCTCCCCTGGCAAGATGATATGGGGTAGATGAAGTAAGAGGAGTGCACAGCAGTGGAATTCCAATACATCAAAGTCTGGGCAAGAGAGGTAGCAGCAGGAAGAGAAAGGTAGCCCTTCCTCAGAGACAGGCTTCTTTCCTTATTTTAATCAAAATATAACTACATTATGTCTTCCCTTTCTTCCTTTCAATACCTCCCATGTCCTCTCCCTCTGGCCTCTCTCATATCCCCCCTTACTCCCTCTCAAATTGATGGCCTCTTTGTCTGTATTATTAGCATATGTATGCATGACTATACAAGTACAACCTTTTGAGTCTCTTTAGTGTTACTCACGTGCCCGTGATTTCAGGGCTGACCACTTGGTATTGTGGAAATAATTAGAGAGCTCATCCCTGGGGAAAACTAAGTCTCCCTCTCTCCACAGTGGTTAATTGTTCATTCTTTGTCTAGGAGTGGGACCCTGTGAGCTTTCCCCCTCCATGTTAGCATAAAATGGGCTTCTTAAATATTTCCCACTACAACTCAGCTTTCTCCTGAGAAATTTTGACACATCCTAGACATACAAATATTTAAAATTAATATAAAACTTAAACATTTACTAACTAACAATAAATCATAAATTTATTTTAAAACAACTCTTTTGTCATATATATTTTAATTTATTAAAAGTTAAAGGAATTTTTTATACTAATGAGATGATGTACTTGTTAATTTTTATATAAAGAATTAAATTCTGGCTGAATATTTGCTACTGCAGGATACAGAGCATCTCTGGTGGTTTTTAGATTTGATCATTTTCATTTTATAATCATCAATTCTGAAAATGCTGCTTGGCATAAGTATGTAATACAAAATGATATGTTTGGGGCCATTTCAGAAACTATCAAATCCCAAGTCAAAGTGACTTTAAAGTTCTTGGTTTTTGCTGGGCGTGGTGGTTCACAGCTTTAATCCCAGCATGCAAGGCAGAGGCAGGTAGATCTCTGTGAGTTCCAGGCCAGCTAGAGCTAGGTACTGAGACCCTGTCTCAAAAACAGAACATTCTTATTTTCCATAATTAAACCATCATAATTCTTTAAGGGCAAAAAAAAGTACATACAACAAAACACTGCAATTCATTAAAAAATTAAAAAAACAGTCTGAATCTGAGCCTAAGTGTTTGGGGCAGTTTTCACCGGCATTGAGTGGGGTGTTGGCACACACTGAAAAGTGCTGTACTCAGAACCAAGGCCACAGTGATGTTTCATGGTACGACATATGGCAGCACCTGTTAGAAACACCTTGAATTCATTATGAATTTAATTTTTAGTTACGTTTTGATCTTGGCACATTCAGAAACATTTTACTATGGTCAATGGTTTTGCAACCCTATATTCAGTTACCAATCCCACGTAGGGTTATGACAACCAATTTAAGAAGCCAAGCCATAGGAGGCACCCTAAATGGCTCAGCCATTAAGAGTACTCACACAGTACCTAGTTTTCCTTCTTTCTTTCTTTCTTTCTTCTTTTTTTGTTTTTTGTCTTTTGTTTTGTTTTGGGTTTTTGAGACAAGGTTTCTCTGTAGCTTTGGAGCCTGTCCTGGAACTAGCTCTTGTAGACCAGGCTGGCCTCAAACTCACAGAGATCCACCTGCCTCTGCCTCCCCAGTGCTGGGATTAAAGGCGTGCTCCACCACCACCAGGCAAGTACCTAGATTTGATTCCCAGCACCTAATATGATGGCTCCAGTTCCAGAAGATCTGACACCCTCTTCAGACCTCCATGGGCACCAAGCATGCATGTGGCACACAGACATGCACACAAGCAGGACACCCATCCACATAAAATAAAATAAATAAATCTTTTTTACAACTACAATTGCTGACACTTTGCTAACTAAGTGAGAAGATAAAGCTGTGCCTGCAAGCAAACCAGAGTCAGTGCTAAAAATGGAAGAGTTGGGAGGCAAATATATGTGTCTTTGTCTACTTGGGACACTAAAACAATGTTCCATGCATAGTTTGGGTGGCTTTACAGAAACAAGTTATTCCTCACGGTTCAGAAGTTTGGCTATCTGCGAACAGCATGCCAACATCTTTGGATCCTGGTAATCCATGCTGCCTTCTTATTGTGTATTCACACAGGGGAAAGAGCATCCCCGTGGAATGCTTTAATAATGCTGCTAGTCTCACTCAGGAAAAGGTTTACTCCCATGACCTAATTACTAGTACTAGTTACTTGCTTTGTTGCTATGACAAAACATCCAGTAAAAAGCAGACAGGGAGGAATGGTTTATCATGGTTCAGAGACAGAATCCATAGAAGGGGGATAAGGGGACAGGAACTTGAGGTGGCTCATCATATTCTCCACAATCAGAAAGCAGAGCCCTGTGAATGCTTTCTTCACCCTGACTTCTTCTTTTGATTCAGTCCAGTTCCCTGTGTGATAGAATGGTGCTGCCCACCGTGAGATCTTCCCATCTCAATTAACCTAACCTGGATCATCCCTCTCAGGCATGTCCAGCAGCCTGTCTCCTGGGGACTCTGGCTCTCAGCAAAGTGACAGCTAAAACTAAGCACCACATTTCCCAAAGCTCTCCTTGCTAATACGATCTCACAGGAGGTCCCGATTCCTAATGGATCTGGGGGGAAAGTGTACAAGCCTTCAGTCACCCTTTGTAGTAACTTGAAGGGTTCTAGTTGGCTGAGTCCCAAAAGCCCCTGAGGAGTGGTAGAGCTGCCATGTGCCAGCCCAGCTGTGGTTGGCTCACTTTGTTGCTGCAGCTCCCGTTTAAATGCTGCTTCGCGTATCTCCACAGCATTTGGAATAAGCAGAGGCATCTAAAGGAAAGCAAGAGCAGAGGCTGCCACTGTGAGAAACCACTTTGCATATAACAGACAATAAACAACCCAGTGTCCTCAGACCTTATGCCTCATGCCTTTTAAAACAGAGTTCTTTGACAACATGACGTTTGCCCAGAGGATAAACAGTGCAGTGAAATGTTTGAAGACAGTGTCAAAAGAAGAAAGGCTGTTGCCTATTGAGAGTCACCATGTGGGAGAAGTAGGCTAGTCTCTGTTGCTTCTGAGGGGCCAAAGAGAAAAAGCAAGAAGTTGTCTGGACTAGAGGTTCACTCGGCACAAGAAAGACTTTCTACTAGTTAGAGCTTTGGCTGCGCCTTCCAGAGTACCTTGTTCCCTGAGTTTCTGAACGATCAAAAAATGACTGAGTTGATGGGCGTATGCAGCCAGACTTCTGCATTCCATAGAAATCAAAATCCAAGCCTGAAAGTACTGAGGGCACATCGTTGCTCCTGGAAGTTAAAGCATAAGCCACTCCTTTTGAGAGGGTGTCGGCTGAAATGACCTCTAATGTCTCTTCTAACTCACAAGCCTAGGACTTCCAAAGCAAAGCTCACAACAGAGGAAGAGTATCATCGCATCTGAGATGAATCGGCTTGGGCCTCTGAATGGTCCTACTGGTTCCACCATCGAACAGGTCATTTGATGTGTGTGTCTGCCTCGCTTGCTTAGCCAGTATTTACAGAGAAAGTTACATCTCAGATAGCTCTGGTGGAGGGGCACAGCTCTGCGGAGTGGAGAAATGAGAAGGTTCCTTTTGTTTGCTTGCTTGCTTGTTTTGGTTTCTGTCTTTAAAATGAGGACCCATTGTGCAGCTCAAGTTGACCTTAAATTCACTGTGTAGCTTGAGGCTGGCTTCAAACTCACAAAGCTCCTGCCTTGGTGCCTCTATCCCCTCCAGCTGCTGGAATTACAGACATGTGATACCAAGCCTAGTCTGGGAGGGATCTTTGAAGCAAGGGGAAGAAAAATGAATGAAGGTGAATTCAAAGGCATGGGATGTGAAGGGAATCCCAGTGGGCAGGTCCAAGTTTTCATTGCTGTCACAAAATACCTCAGAGAAACAACTTAAAGGAGAAAGGATTGGTTTGAGTTCATGGGTTTAAAGGTTCCCATCCCTCACAGCAAGAAGTGCCAGTCAGGGCAAGGTAGGGAAGGTCACATCATGGCTGCCAGAAAGCAGGGAGAGAGAGAAAGCCTACACTAAAGAATTTCTTCCTTTTTTTTCTCTTTTACTTCATCCTGTCCTGCAGCCACCCACATTCAGGGGCATTTTTGGCATTTCCTTGTCTCATAATTTTGTATCAAGGTTTTCATTTTATTTTATTACTCCATAGGTTTTTCATATATTTTATGGCTTCCGGTTTTGCATTTTTATGGGATTCCTGAATGTGTGGATAAGGGTTTCACTGTGTTTATCTGCTTCTTGTGCCTTTTCTTGGGCTCTTTTTCTTCTGTTTGCTTTTTCCTCTTCCCACTTGGGTTTTGTTTGTTTGTTTTATCTTACTATATATTACTATCCCTCAGATGCCTACTTTTTTCTAATTAGAAACATAAAGGGATGGAAACTGTATAGGAAGGAAGGTGAGGAGAAACTGCAAGTATTAAAGGGAGGGGAAACCATAATCAGAGTAAAATGTATGGAAAAAACTATTTTCAATAAAAGGAATGAGTCTAGTCATTAGGAGAGATCCATGATGTTGTACCCCTCAAGGACTAAGTTCGAGCAGGAAGATAAATAGGTAGATTTCATGGAACAGCTATGGGCATGGCACAGGTTTTATATTTTATTTAATGATTTTCCCTTGCATTCAGCTTCTGGCTTTATGTTTCCTTTCTCTGGGGAGCTCGGGCTTTTCCATAACATACAGGTCTGTTGCATAAACATTCTTTAAAAGGTTGATGATATGAATTTCTATGCCTATTTCCAGTGTTTCTGGACCCCTGAAGGACGGTATCAAGCTGCAGGGAGCCCTTCATCTTTGACGCTCAGCTATGATTCACTCCTGGGTCAGGCTCGGTTTCCGCCTTTCCCTCAGGATTCCAAAACCAAGAAAGAATCAGCTGGTGACCCGGGAGCCCACAGCAGCTGTGAGGTGAAGCCGACACCAGCTGACACTCTGTGGGAGACTTTCTAGTTAGTCATCCAGTTCTGATGCTTTGAAGGAGGGATGAGAGGAGAGCTGCTCATGACAGAGGCAGGAATGTGAAGCAGGGTGAGCGTCCCAGAGGGCTGGCTTGTTACTCTGGGAAAAGCTCACTTGCCTGGGGATAATGATCATTCAAGACGCAGGCATGATTTAACATTCTACTGTCTTCAGGTCAAGCTAATTATCATTTAATAGATATTTATATGATTAGGATTAAATCCTATAGCTCAGCTTCTGCTAAAGACCAATCATAATGTCAATATCAGTAACGAAAACTTGGGCTCTTTCCAAGCATCATTTACAGCCTTCTGCGCCTCACACAGCCCTTATTGAATGGTGCTGTTTAGTGAGTTTGTACCAGAGGTATCTTCCTGTTCCCTTCATCTCTTTTTTCATCCAACTTTACCCATCCATCAGCATCCAACTTGCACTCACCTTACTTCATTAATCTAGTAAATGCTGATTAAGTACCTATTATGTGGAATATTGTCTGACTTTCAACCATGTCCTAAGGGCAAACTAATGTCAATTGTTAAATACAACCCCCAGCTTTCTCTCAGGCATAAGATCTCTATTTGAATTCATCCCCACTAGATTCTATTCCTGGGTACCAGTATATTCTAATCAAAGCCAAAGGACTTTTCTGTATTATAAAGAATTTGAAAGGACTTTGTCCCAATTCTGGAAAGTAACCAAACACTGTTAAAATTTCCCAACACCAGCCATGACTTTGTTATTCTGGGTGAGCTCCTAGATCATAGTTTATAAGAATGGAGTAACGTGTATGAGCTCCTAGGTAGCTTTGATAACAAGGTGGTTTGGGATCGGAGCTAGCAATGTCAAAGATGACCACATCATTACATATCTAGTATCCAGGTTCAGAGAGAGGAGAGGCTTAATATTGAGTTCAGACACAAAGGCAACGGTTCAATG
The DNA here is from genome assembly GCA_004026605.1 of Ondatra zibethicus. Lineage (NCBI taxonomy): Eukaryota > Metazoa > Chordata > Mammalia > Rodentia > Cricetidae > Ondatra > Ondatra zibethicus. The sequence goes on along the minus strand of PVIU01001524.1, from coordinate 5,038 downwards.
AATTGTACATACATAATGATACCTGGATAAAATTCTAGACACTGAATGGAAAACCTCCCTGGTGGAGGCACCTGTGCATCATCACACAACGATGATCCCATGATTGTGAAAGGATAAATCCCGGCTCTACAGGGAGAGAATGGGATCTGTGTTTGGAACCCTTTTAGACCTTGTCCTCTACATTTTCTTGCTTCTTGACCCATTTGAATTTGTGTATTTTTTTTTGTTATGATGAAGTTACAGTCATAAGCAGAGTGTGTCCTGAGTTCTGTGAACTCTTCTAGAAAATTATCATCACTGACCCTCAGATCCACAGCCTGATAGGGCAGGTCACAAATGACTATGCCCTAAACCTGAAATTGGTATCTGAAGTGGAAAACGTTTTATAAATTTCTGTCTCTAACCTATAATGGTTGGCTTAGCTAGGTATTAGCAACAAGAGTCAGAATACTATTCTCCTGCTTGAGGTAGGTGTCAGGATTTCCAGATGTGGGTTTTATTTACTAAGTCAACTAATAAAACTATATTGAGTAAGACAACCAAGCACCCCAACTGTGGCTTTGGATGGACGGCACCACTGCAGTGAACAAGTATGTAACAGAGAGATGAGAAATGTAGGGGACATATTGGAGAGGTGGGGGAGAAGCAGAGTGTTTCATGTGTGGCTGATATGAGGACCTTGTGCTGCCACCGGAGGCCATGGTGATGTCTGGGCTGCTGCCAAGGCCCATGTCTGGGTCCATACCCCTACCATAGGCAGGGGTCTGTGTTGATGTCACCAACAAAGGCCATGTAATGTCCACGGTATGGGCTGCTGCCTGAAGTCATGTTGATGTCCAAGCACTGTACTAAGCTGACTCCACCTCTTGCCTGCCTTGGGTGAGCTGGCTCCATCCCTTACTGACCTGTAGTGCCAGCAGTGATGTGGATACAGAAGAGCTGGCCTTACCCCTTTCCAACTGTGGGAAAACTGGCATAGCACAGAAGAGCTGGCCCTGCCCCTTACTGGGGTGAAGGGGTTGCCCCAATGAATCCCAGGCTGACCAGCTCAGCTACCACCGAGGCCTAGATCCAGGGCCTTGAGTTTTCCCACCTCAACAAATACCTGATGTGGGATTCCCCTCTGTGTGCTGTGATTACCATTAATGAATAAAGAAACTGCTTTGGACCTATAGCAGGGCAGAACTTAGGTAGGTGAGGAAGATGGAACTGAATGTTGGGAAAAAGGAGGTGGAGTCAGAGAGAGAAGCCATGGAGCCCCGCCAGAGCCAGATGGAATTTTAGCAGGTAAGCCACAATCATGTGGCGATACACATATTAACAGAAATGGGTTAAATTAATATGTAAGAGTCAGCCAATAAGAAGCCAGAGCTAATGGGCCAAGAGTGGTTTAATTAATATGGTTTCTGGGTGATTATTTCGGTTCTGGGCAGCCAGGACAAACAAGCGGCCTCCCTCCTACAAATACCCTATCTTTAAGCTGCTGGAGCACATGAAGAAACTGGTCCTGCAGAACCATAGCTACAGATCTCTATGATTCTGGGCAACAACAGGGTATTCAAGAGGAGTTTCAGTGAGGGTCCAGTATTGATGGTGGACCAGAAGCCAGAGACCTTGAACCAGACCTACGACTCATTGCAATGAACATTTCAAGTAAAGCTGTTTGGGAAAAAGCGTCTACTGTGTGACACTCTGCAGCTTTCAATGCTACTGTCTCGAACAAATGTGATGGAGAGGTAGGAAAGAGAGGAGAGGAGGGATACAAGTACAGTGGAACTGGGGACACCACAGCTGTGGCGGGCGTGAGAGAAGGCTGCGATCGATAGAGGAGAAGGTCATGGTCTGAGGGATCGGTGAGATGGTTTTTTGTTGGTTTGGTTTGATTTGATTTGATTTTTGTTTTGTTTTTATTTTTTATTATCTTTCGGAGGGAGGTTATAATGGTGGAGGACAGATATGGAAGAGCTGGGAAATAAGTGGGATTGGGATGCATGATGTGAAATTCCCAAAGAATCAATTAAAAAATTACATTAAAGTGTATGTGTGTATGTATGTATGTGTGTATGTATGTATATTCTACTACATGCCAGGACTGAATTTCAGGATGAATAAACATAGATAAAATTATTACCACCCTTACTCTCAAGGAGCTTGAAATTGAATATAAAAATAAATTATATCATCATGATAAGAACCAAAAGAAAAACCAGAATGATGTTCAAAGCATGCTATCACAGGGAGTATATTATGCTTCTTGTTGCTGTCACCAACTACCACACAAGAAACAACGGAAGGAAGCACGGGTTTGTAGTGGCTTATTGTTTAATTAAGGAAACAGTAGTGGGGAAGGCTGGTGTCAGGATCCATGGAGGTGGCTAGTCACACTACAGTGACAGTCAGAAATCAGACAGCCAGTAGGAAGTGGGGCCAGGCCATAAAATCTCAATGTCCACCCCCAATGACCAACTTCCTCAGGTGTGGGTTCACCTCATAAAAGGTTCCACAACCTACCAGACAGCACTACCATCTGGGGAGTAAATACAACCAAGAGTCCAACCAGAGGTAATTTTTAATTGAGCAAGCCATTTGGGGAAGACTGCAAAAGGTGATAAAGACAAATTTGCATATACCTACATTTTGAAAGACCACTGAGGACTTCCAGGATATACAGAAAATGGGCAAAGTTAATAAGATTAATATTCTAGCTAAAATCAAAGAAAAATTATGAGGAATGTTTAAGAAAATAAAATAAAATAAAAACAACTTTAAAACCCTGGTACTGGTTATATAGGTCAGTGGGTAAGTGATTTCATAGCATATACAAGACCCCATAGCCAAAAAACAACAAAAAGACAGAGCTGAAATAACATAATAAATTTCTAATGCCAATTTTTTAAGGAAACCCTGCAACCAAAGCATAAGTTTAAAAGCAGAGTTTACAGCTGAGCAATGGTGGCTCACGCCTTTAATCCCTATGCCAACCTATGCCAGCCTGGTCTACAAAGCAAGTTTCAGGACTGTTACACAGAGAAATCCTATGTCAAAAAAAAAACAGAAAAATGGAATTTACAAATCTGCCTATGATCTGAGAGCATTTTTGTTTTTAAGAAAACAAGTGTGTTTGTGCTCTGCTGGCCAGTTACAGACAGAGAGACAGAAACCACATTTATGCCAATTTAGGGGTAAGAGTCTTGGGAGACCTAAGACCCCAATTTGGCTAAACTCTGAGGCCAAGAACAAAAACACCTCATCTTGTCTCTCTATGCAGAAGCCCTGGGAACTTCTCAGAGTTGTATTGGTGACCATCAACCAAGGAGAGGCCAAGAAAAAGAAAAGTAGATGTGTTCGAATACTTGGCTGAGGGATGGTCTTCTTATACATTCAGTCTCCTTTCCTGGAGTCTAGACTGTTAGCCAGAACTCTCAAACCTTCAGCCGATTCTAAAATCTCTCCACTAATATTGTGTCTCAGAAGAAAGCCCATCCGTATTCACAGAGCCCTCATGAGATTTTCCAAAGATTTGATAAACAGTCAGAGGTTATCGGACATTACCAGATGTCAACATTGGGACAGCTGATGTTCAGCTTCACTGATGTACAGTTTCCTGGGAGATTGGTGAGGTCTACCTCTCAGGGTGTCTGTAAGGGTGTTTCCTAGGGAGGATTCGCTAGAGTAGCAAGGGCCCACCATGGGTATGGGAGTGTTATTCACAAGCTGTGAACCCCAAACAGAATAAAGAGAGAAGGATGCAGTCCTCGGAGTGCAGGAATTACCCTTTCTCTACTTTCCAGCTCCCATGATGTGAACTGTTGTGCTCCCGCATCCTGCCATGTGGATTAAAAACATGATAATAAAAGCTCTCCCTTCATGCTGTTTGTGTCAGGTATTCTGGGCACAGCGGGCTTTTTACGTAATTTTAATTACTATGTTAACAAAATGAATGGTAGATAGATGCATGGGCTAGGAAACTTTATACTCAGATGAAGTTCCAGAACAATAGAAACATTCAATAACTCAAGGAATGTATTTGGTTCTAGACTAGACACATCATAAGAAGAAATTAATAAACTACAAGAAATTTGATCATCTTCTGAACAAAAGAAAATCTCATTTTCTAGATCTTTAAGAGCAAAATTGGCTATTCTTTCTATTGCATTTTGGTAAATTTCCACATGGTAAGTCTTCGTTTTATGGATATGAATTTCCTGGATAATTTTCTCTGCCTCCTCACATTGGAGGCAGTTCTTAAAATGTCTAACGGAGTGGTTGACAGCAGTCATGTCTTCACTAAGCAGCTCAAAGAATTCCCCAGTTCACTTTCCTGTTAAGTAGTCAACCAGTCACAATCCCAAACCCAGCAGTCAGAGAATGGAAATTTGCCATCCCAAACAAGTGAAATTATCAGTAGGCATTTGGTTAATACCTAATAGGCAAAGCTGATGTTTCTCTATCCCTCTCTCTCTCATGGCAATCTTTTGTTGGTCTGTATCACCAACACCCTGTGTCTGGGACATTATTTGTTTATAGAAGTCAACAACCGTCCTCCACTTTCATGAAGACGTGTGTCTGGAAGATTACATGGCACCTGTAGGGCTGGATGAAATTTATCTGAAGTTTCCATAAGCAAAATTACAGTAAAGACCTCTTTGTCTTTTGCTAATTGAAAATAAACTGCTCTCCTTTGGAGAGAGCCTTGGCCTTCTGAGGGCTGCCACGGAAACAAGTTCACTAGAGGCTTCAGCAACTGCTCAGACATTCAGTTTCACATAGAGCAAAATACTCTAAATGCTCATAATATAAAATATATATTAGCAAGGAACTCCATGCGTATTCTGCTACAGGTAGGCCTCATTTTCTTTCTCTTTGAAGATTTCCTGTAGAGAATGTTTAGGGAATCTAAGGAGCCTCATAACAAACAGTTTCAAAACTGGTGAGGAAGACTATGAGGCATATCTTCAAGGAAGGAAAAGACGGTAAATCAGAACTTTGCAAAAAAAAAAAAAAAGAAAGGAAGGAGGGAGGGAGGGAGGGAGGGAGG